>WEIV01019449.1:3463-26948 GCA_013390005.1 Calyptomena viridis | reverse complement strand
TAAATTGTTCAACCATTTTTTTCCCTAATCAATTATCTACGTTAGCCTATATCCTTCACATGCATTTAGGTTTTTCTGTCTGCCTGTTTTTAGCAATCACAATCATGTGTGCTGGTGTAGGACTCTTAGGGAGAACAGCAGGTCAGTGCAAGAAACCACTAAGGGACAGATTGTTCTCTCTCCCTCCACTGGATGTAAATCACCAATCTACTCCTCCTTAATCAAAGAGATAGTCCAATCAGCTATAAATACAGAACTATGACTGTGTAGTTACACAGTCAAAGCCCACCTTCACAGAAAGGAAAGAGAAAATGGCAAGAATAATCTATTACATGTTCTTTAAAAAGACAAAACCACTTTTTTTTCCTTCTCTGAATCATTTATTTTATCATTTATATGGAAGATCTACCCACACAACTTTCACTCAGATTTGTTTCATCGGCATCTATGTTATCCAGCAAGAAGGGACTTTCGGAACATCTAGTTCTTTCACTCACAAACTCTTTACTCCCCCAGTACAGAGGCTAAAACTCTTCATCAGTGTTGCATTTTGGTGAGTACTTACACGTAAATCTTGACAAGCCAGAATGTTATCAAGCCATTTGTAAAGATATCCATCAGGGGAAAGACCAACATTATCAAACACAGGTCCACAGCAGAGCACAGCTGACATGGCCTAGAAACACATGAAACTTTAGTTACACAAAAAGTAACATAATGAATCTCTCAGAATGATTTGAGCTCAGATACAGGCTAATGCGACTGCTACTTGTTTTCTGTTTTGAGGGAACGAAGGTGAAAATGGTAACAGCTGACTTCGGTAGAATTCAGTAATTATGTTGCTATAAATTTTACTGGATTCAAGATCACGCTCAGTTTAAGCAGTTTGGAGGGAATACTATTGCCCAGTTTCCCCATTTTTCAAGATAATTTTTGTCATTTACCCAGTCTCCACAAATCAAGCTACAAAGCCAATTAAAATATCCTCAGATGTTTCAATAGTATGTTTCTGCAAAAATTAAAACTCTTTTACAGCAAGCGATGCAGCTTGTGTAAGTACATAAGCTTTTACTTTCCCATCTTACTTATGCAGGAAGTTGCAACTAATTTTGTCTCAAGTATATTATTCTTCAGCATGTCTCCAAGCAAGTGTGGGAGATGGTCCTGAGATGTACACAGGTACAGATTCAGTATCTTGAAATACTAAATCTGGTACTATATTTAATTTAAGAGCCCAAGATGCTCTTGCTGAATCTGATAACCTGTTAATGAACAGCTACATAGAATTTTAAAATGCATCCTGGTTTTGAAAATAATTAGCCTTGAAAAATGTCTACAAAGGAAAAAATTCACAACTTGAGTGCTATGCTCTATGACATCACTGTACACATACATATGAGCATACAAGTTTGCATTGAGTATGCCAACTCAAATTTCCGTGAAATCAAAGGAAATAAACCCCACGATTACTTGTATTTTGATTGAAAAATTGTTGTTACTGATTTGGACATTGAAGCTTTTATACCTTTAATGCACAATACTGGTATCTTGTAATCTGGTGATTTCTATCACTGTAACGGTCCAGTGGTGTGAACATAATACTGAAAGGTCCTGCCCATTGGCTGAATAAGATGAACAGGTGATGCCTCAAGCTCTGCTGAGGGAAGAGAAATCTTCTGTGGTGAACTAAATGCACAGAAATGGAAAGAGTTGTTGTTAATACTAAATACACATTCATGTGGCACAATGATGACATGAATTTAAAATTTCTACAAAAAGGGAGTGTTTTTTATATGTTCAATACACACTTACTCCAGAGAAGCTCCTTTAAAAGTCTAAAGAATGGAGTAAGATGCATCTTATTTTTCTGAAACTTCAGTTCTGAATTAATGGGTAGTTATACAAACATGTACATCTGACTTCAGAAAAGCAAGCAAGACTCTAACTATAAAATCAGGGCTTTCACTGCCTCTCACATTCCTTTTGTGGCAAATATTTACTTCTTTTTTTCCAATACCTTTATTTTTCAATGTTTATGAAGAGTCGGACAATCAAGTCAGAGGGAAGAAAATAAGGCCTTATTTCAAAGAACTCTGGAGTTCCTAGGGGTCACAGACAATTTCTTTGCTGGGCTTTTAAAGAGCTGATTATTATGAATTACTATTACAAGCTTCATCAAGCCTTATTGGTTTTTTTAACTTAACTCTTAGTAGACTTTTGAACACATTTTTGTCTACATTGGCCTGTACATTTGTTACATGACAATTCACAAGCGGTAAAAAAAGCACAGAAAAAAAAAGAAATTAAAAATTACTTTTCCAATACCTATACTAAATGTAATGTCATAGTATGTTGAGATAATTTAGCAGCATACCTGGAACACATTGAATCAAGTTGGCAATCATTGCACTGAAATGTGCTCTCATATCCTTAAGGATTTCGACTTCTTTATCATTTTCAGCCTCCAAAAGCATACGAGTCAGATCGACATATTCTAAGAACAAGGCTCCAAGGGCTAATGTATCTCTTTCTAAGGCTCCATTTGTACTAGTATAAAGGAAAATTGTACATTAATATAGAATAACAGTGTAGTTATACTACAGTTTTCTGAAGAAATGCGAAAAAAATCTTTCCATATTTGGTAGATCACACAATTCTTAAAAGAACATACTGACATAATCTCAATAAATTATTTCACTTAAAAGATCAATATTCATGATGAGAGATAGTCCTACCTGTCACTTATAACACCAGCATCAGCAAGTAGCTCAAAAATTCGCAGTAACTGCAGTCTTAGTAGATCTCGGCGTTCTCGACGTTTCTTGTTCTTGGAATTTAAAATAACAACCATTTTTATATGCCTAGGTGTATACATTAAAAACTAGTAGCTTCAGAAACGTCAGTATAGTAGTGACATTTAGGAATTCCAGTTCACGAATTTTATTCATGAAGGAATTTGAGTGCTTTTAGATATTTCATAATAACACTGATTCTGCATTAACAAAGAACTGATTATGATCGATTTTTTGTCTTTTATTAAAAAAAATTTTAACAGCTACCTTAGTATTTATAGAAAACATGGAAATGAAATAATGAAATACTGGATAAAATAATAACAAATATTCAAGGTTCATGTGCCCAAACTCATGGTATCTTCAGGTAATAGGAATATTTATGCTAATTTAATGTCATCTAGTTTGGGTGCTGGAAGCACAATAAAGTGCAGAACATATACCCAGACCCCAGGGAGATATTTTAGTCATCAGCCATTCTGGAACCTAGGAATGCTGCAGTGACACGATGACCCATATTCAAGTTAGCACCTAGCAGACACCACTCCAGTACATTCTTGGGTGTGTTGACTGCAGGGGTTGTACCCACAGTTAAAGTACTCCTCCCACAGCACAGGACTGCACGGTTGTTAACTGGTTCATTGTATCTCTTTGTCTTCTAGACAGCTGTTCGTTCTGTCTTCTATCTTGCCTGGAAAGATGTGAATGCAACAAGCCTGTTCTTTGCTGAAAGGCTAAATTGACTTGTTTGTATCCTGCATCTCCACTAAGCAAAAAAAAACATGAGAAGGTCAAAATGCTGCTATTGCACTCAAAGAAATTTGCTGCCGGAACAAGTAAAGTTCCAAGAAAGCTCAGATTTTCCTCTTCAAAACTTAACAATGGCGATACTGAGTCAGATCAAAGGCTTATCTCATCTAGCTCAGGCTCTGCCTATGGACAACAGTAGATGCGTGGGAGAAGAAAATGATGCTTTCCCTGGTATTCTGTCCCAGAACTGGAAGTCCGTAGCATTGTAGCCAAAGGTTTTATTCAAATCATTATGCCATTTGTTTTGTCCTATTCAGAGTCCTGTTTTTCTCCTGTTACACAAGGTTCCAGGAAGCATATGTAGAAAAAAAAGCAGTTTTACTGTAACACAGTATGTAACAGACACAGCTGTCTCTTGCAACAGTGTCGGAGGTGATCTGGCAAGCTCAGTGCCAGTGCCCACAGGGCGGATCTTGTGTAATGTCCATTTTGGTTTACCCCTGCAGTTCTTGGCCATGCCGGTAATTCTTTTCCTAGTCATAGCATATGTCAGTTCAAGGACATTATTTCTGGTGTGCTGGACACCTGCCTGCTGACATGGAGGCCTGCCGTGTTCTCTACAGCTACATGACCCATACAGTCAATTCTGGGTTTACTGGTTTGCAAGAAGGTGGCCAATTTCTTCTTATTAGGAACTACACAGGAATTAACACTGCAGTCTCTTGTTCTCATATTCATCCACTGACATTTCCATGGGCTAAATTTGCTCTTATAGCATACTGTAAACCTCTGAATTCTCGCAGTTCCTCTCCTGAGGGTAGACTGGATATCTATGTCTCCAGAAAAGGCCTTTCAAGTCTAAGTTGTCTTCAATGGTGCACAGGCAAAATGCAGACAGGCAAAATGCAGAGGCAAGTGGCTGCACTAACATGTATTAATCCACTTCTGCCCAGTATCAAAACAAGTGACCTTCAAATCAATGACTTCATAGGGAAGGAAGCCACACAAGTGGACTGAGGTGTGAAGCAACACCGAATGGAAATGATAGTGGACATCTGCCAGACACAGAATTATTAAGAATTGTCCATACAAAACTTCACTTGAATGAAGAACTGGCCACTTGGATTAATTTTTTGTTTATTTACATATTGGGCACAGCTGAGAGACTCTGTTCACTTATTAACTTTTTCCTGATCACCATTCTCCGCTGGATTCTGCACTGAAGACTATGACCTGGCAGATGCGGACAGCACACCAGGTCGACATGATGATACCTTACTGAAACTGCTGTGGATGACAGAGTAGTGAATACAGAGTTTGAAATTGCTTGAGAACCAGACAAAGTAGCCTGGATAGAGAACAGTATTAATGCAATAACATTGCTTTTTGTATGCAGCTGTGCCAACTTCTCATGGACATGATAGCTATGTCTACACTCATAAGCAGAGACAGGGACTGTTTGTGGCCCTACAGTCAGGTAGCACAGATTGCTTCACATTCACACTGCTCCAGAAGATCTCAAAAAGGCTGGCTATGTCCATCTTGCCTAATGGGACTCATGCCATGTTTCTTTGGCCCAAGGGATTATCACTCTTTATTTTCTGCTCACAAAGTGCCTGCTCTAACTCGAGGGCTGTGCTGCAGCCACAGTAGGGGTTTTGTAATTTGTCTCATAGGCTGCTGCGCTCAGGAAGGCAGGGGATGATAGGAAGCATGCCAGAGCTAAAGCAGCTGGGGTAGTGTGGAGGACTGTATCTGGTGGCTTGGGGCTTTCTATGGCTTGCTCCTGTGAGTGAGCTACCTCTAGAGCCATCTCAGATTTCTATTTTGGAGCTGGACAGAATGGTCCAAAACTGATTCAGGGAAGGAAAACTGAGCAGAACAGCAACTCGTGTCCAGTACTGAAGCTCTCCCCATGGCTTTCCTGTTTAGCTGCATAGACACATCCTGTGTCTATGATTGCTTACTGAGGCTCCAGAGTCAGTCACTAGAGGTATTTCAAGAACAGAACATTTTTCTTTGTATGGACTGAAGGATCTGTTAGGAACCCTTCTAGCACTACTTTCTATTCTAGCAAAAGAGTACTATAATGAAGGTGAAAACACCAATGAATTTGTCAATTAACCTGTAGTATTGATAATGAAAATATGTAGTCAAGTGAAAGTGAAATTGGGCAGATCCCAGAAGATTGTAATCAGTGGCACAGGGTTGAGCTGGAGGCCTGTCACTAGTGGGCTACCCCGATCTTCAATACCAGACTCAGTATTGTTTAACCTATTCATCAATGACTTGGATGAAGGGGTAGATGTCTCCTCAGCAAGTTTGCTGATGACACAAAACTGGGAGGAGTGGCTGATATCCAGAGGGCTGTGCAGTCCTTCAGAAAGACCTCAAAAGGTTGGAGAGATGGGCTGAAAGGAACTGTCTGAAGTTCCAGAAAGGGAAATGCAGGGTCCTGCACCTGAGGAGGAATAACTCCCTGCACCAGCACAGGCTGGGGGCTGATCTGCTGGAAAGCAGCTGTGTGGAGAAGGACCTGGGGGTCCTGGTGGATACAATGCTGTCCATGAGCCAGAACTGTGTGCCTTTGTGGCCAGGAACACCAGTGCTATCCTGGACTGCATTAGGATAGAAAAGCAGTGCCAGAGGTTGAAGGGGATGATCCTGTCCCTCTGCTCAGCCCTGGTGAGGCTGCATCTGGAGTGCCATGTCCAGTTCTGGGCTCCTCAGCACAAGAGGAACATGGAGCTCCTGGAGCAAGTCCAGTGAAAGGCAACAAATGATTCAGGCACTGGAGCATCTCTCTTACAAAGAAAGGCTGAGGGAGCTGAGCCTGTTCAGCCTGGAGTGGAGATGACTGAGAAGGACCTCATCAATGTCTGCAGGTATCTGAAGGGAGGGTGTCATGAGGATGGCGCCAGGCACTTCTTGGTGGTGCCAAGCAATAGGACAAGAGGCAACAGGCAGAAACTGATCCCCAGGAAGTTCCACCTGAACATGAGGAAGAACTTCTTTACTGTGCAGGTGACCACACACTGGAACAGATTGCCCAGAGAGGATGTGGAGTCTCCCTCACTGGAGATATCAACTGTCTGGATGCAATCCTGTGCCATGGGCTCTAGAATGGCCCTGCTTAAGCAGGGAGGTTAGACCAGATAAACCACTGTAGTCCCTTCTAACCAGACCCATTCTATGATTATGTGATTCTGTGAATTTCAAACAGATGACTCTGCCTGCCCTGCAAATAAAAGTGCATCTAAACACTGCTATGAAATGTGCTTGTAGCCCAGCTGTGTTAGAGCATATTTCTTCCAGATATTGAAAGTGAATTTCTAATATATCTAAGTTCCATACCAGGAGGTTCCATATTTGACAAAAAATTCATGCTTATAATGGAGTTCTATATTGTAGCTTTTGTATCACAGACAGTAAATTAAATGATGTTTTAATGGAATTATTTTAAATTATACAATTGATACAATTCTTGTAGCACACAGAGCTTAACTTGTTAGTTAGTACAAAAGAATATATTTGTATTTCAAACAGGTAGAATTACTATTTTTAAATTAATTTTTCAGTTTAAACAAACTAGTATATTTAATTTTTTCAACTAACCTCTGGTCTTCTTTCTAGGGCTTCTTTCATTAGTGGGTGAAGTTCTTCTACTAATTCTCTAAATCAAAAAACATAAATTTTTGTAAACAAACCCTAGTGTCCTAGTGCATCACTATTTTATTCAATATATAAAAACAAATGTTTAAATTACAACAAAAATAAAACATTTGGATTAGAGGCAAATAACTGAGAATATGATAAGAGGGGAAGTACCTGAAAACAAGGGAATTTGTTCTTCCAAATCCTAATACAAGTGATTCTGTTATTTCTATGCTTTCAAGTCTCATCAAAGGAACTAGCTGCTTTAGTAAGACTCCAACAGATGGAGTTCCAATAGCCTAAAATATATTAAGAAATTATTGACATTTAATTGTCAGGATATCAACAATAAACAAATACAATTTTTATTTTTTTACAAGCAAACATTGTCCAAGAATAAATATGTATTTTAAAAACATGCTGAAATTATTTTACTATTATGGATATCAATACAGCAGTCTAACTGGATGTCTGCTACCTCACAATCACCTTGATAACGAATTAATACATCTGGGAAATCTCTTTGGTTCAGTTCAGATTATTGTAATTTGCTTTATTTGTTGCTTCATTAAAATATTTAAATAATTCCATTTGTAGAGCTACTGCTCTTCTCAGGTTGCTATTACGTGAAATTGTATTCCATATATTATTCCTTCTGACAGCCATATGTCCAACAGGAATAAAATTATCATTCAGAAATCTGCCTTATTGTTTCATGTTATACATTTGCAAATTATTATTATTAGTAGTAACTTTAAAACACATGTCCAGACATTTTGAATATATATCACCCAGAATGCAAAAAAAAAAAAAAAAAAGAACTATTTTGAAAATGACATGGCTTTTGCCAAATATTTATTGATGCATCATGTCATACAGATGTTTTGCTATTGTGTGTGTTAAGTAGTTTGCATATATCAAAATAAAATACTCCCCTAACTGAAACACTTTATCAGGATACGCTTTTGCATGCAGATGCAGTTTAAAATTCTCCTAAATAATTTGTTTGAAGCAGGATGCATCACCTTATTATCATAGTTCACTGTTCCATCAGGAGTGGTAGCCATGATCTCTGGTGTTGAAGCACGTAAGTGTCCTGGGCTCATAATACTGGGCTTTGCCACTCCAAAACAGAGAATAAGGTAGTTTCTCCACAAAGTAACATAGTTGTCTCCACTGCTTGCCGTACTTGTTTTCTTTGCATTAACAGGAATACTAGAATTTAAAAATAAATTAAAATTATTAGAATAATTTCCCAGTCTTAATTACACAGTATTTTAAAATACATGAAAAAAATCAGTCAAGATAGGAAACTAGAGTTTTCCATCTTTTAAGTTACAATTATGAAACTCAGAATTCTGTGGCACTGATCTCTGTGTGGCACCTTGCAGGACTTGTGAACTGATACTGATATATGACACTAAAAAAAACTTGTATTACAATCACACATAAAAATGAAAGTTAAATGCAGATTGCCACTTACTTTGGATCCACAAGAGGCATTATCAGTTGTAGCCTCGTGAAAGCATATGGCCAAGCATAGCTGAGAGCTGTAGGACAATGTTTGGGTAGATTCTCCTGCCTAAGAAAACTGAAGAGGCAGAGAACCCAAGGGTCTTTAACAGATTGTGCAAATATCCAGACATGGGAAGGACTTTTCACATCATAATGGCTGTTTACTAGGACAGCATTCCACTCCACCAGCCACTGCAAATCCACACTGTGTGTTAACGGGACTGTTGTCTACAGAGAGAAAAGATAAATTATCACTCCTTGCTGTACTAGTCAGAAACCAGGTATCTGGACAGCACATTTGCTTTACTTTATTATTAATGTGCAGAAAGAAAGCACAACATTCAAATTTTTGCCTATAGAAATTGCAACGCCCAAACTCAAGTGCTGTTATTTCAGATGAATTTCCTAATCCATGCATTACAAAGTCAAAATGTCTCTTGCTTCCTCAGTTTCTGTTTTCTGGTTCTTTGCAGAGAGGTCCAATCTCACCACCAGTTCCCTTCTGTGCTGGTTTTTGCTCGGGTAGTTAATTTTCTTCACAGTGACTACTATGGGGCTACGTTTTGAATTTGTGCTGAACACAGGGTTGACAATATAGAGATGATTTTGCTGTTGCTGAACAGAGCTTACAAAGAATCAAGGTCTTTTCTGCCTTTTGTACTGCAATACTGGTGAAGAAGTTGGGGGTGCATGGGAGATTGGAAGGAGACAAAGTCAGCACAGGTGACCCAGACTGATCAAACGAATTCCAGACCATATGACGTCATCCTCAATATATAAAGTGGAGGGAAGTAAAAGGAAAGGGGGGACATTTGGAGTGATAGTATTTGTCTTCCCAAGTAACCACTACATGTGATGTGACCCTGCACTCCTGGAGATGGGCCAAACACCTCCTTGTCCATGGGAAGCAGTGATTTAATCCTTTGTTTTGCTTTGCTTGTGTGCATGGCTTTTGCTTTCCCTATTAAAACGTCTTTATCTCAACCAACATTTTCCAGATTTTATTCCTGATTCTCTCCCCCATTTCACTGGTGGGGGAGTGAGTGAGCGGAAGCATGGGGCTTGGTTACTGGCTGGGGTTAAACCACGACAATCCTTTTTGGGACCAAATGTGGGGCTCAAACCCACAACTCTGGAAAGGGCACTCATGTGGCAAGGACCATTTCTTGCTTTAAACTTAATCAGGTTGAAAAATGCCCCAAAGTAAGTGTTTCTGCTCTCTAGGAAAGGGCGCTAATCTCTAAAATAGCATGCAAAAAAAAGATGTCTTATGTATCAGTTCTTCTACTGACACTTCTTCAATCAAAACGCTTAATCTCTGCTTCTTCTGGTGCATGTTAGACACATCAGGCCTATAAGAGTGAAAGCAGAGTTTCAGCCCATCTGTGAATTGCTCTAGAACTTCGGCTCAGGTTCGCAGGCAGGTCCACTTCTGAGCACACAAGGGAACTAAAGCTTATTCCCTTCTCGAACAAACAATAGGAGTGAATGACTTCCAAATGCCTCAAGCGTTAGATAGTGCTGGCAATAAGACTTTCTCAACTGTTCTTTTGGATGCAGGTCACAGGTCCAGAACCCAGGTAGTTTTGATAATAAATTTTGTGTGTTTGTTTGGTTTTTTCTGTATGTAGTATCTTCTATATCTATAGTATGATTAGTTTAATAGAACAGATTGTCTGGGACATGGTTGAGCCTTGGAGCTCCTGGGTAGATGGCTGGAGCCTTAACGCTGTAGGATTTCTTTGATTTTTCACAGTTTTATTTTTGGTATTTTGTGTCTGATATTTGTTACATAAACACTAGCAGTAACAATAAAGTAGCACTTACTGAATCTGAAACAGCCACATGAATGAAACTTTCAAGAATAGAAGAACTCAACTGATCCATGACATCAATCATAGGTCTGTCATCATCCTGCATAACACAGAGAACACAAGTTAACTGCTCTCCTGACTGAATTATTTCTTTTCTTATTTTTCTGGTACATGAAACAGAACCACCTAAAAATTATGACATGAATCTAAAACAGCTAAAAATATTCTTTTGCAACGATGGGTACACTTTGTCATTTTCATATGAATCTCAGAACCAACTCCAGGCTGCGGTTTGAAATGAAGTTAATTTGCAGCTATAGTTCACTGCTTAGTGAACAAAAGCACATATCAGAAAATCCCAAATGACTTTGGATAGCTGGTATCAAAAGACTGAAAAATTAGCTTAGTGTTTATTGAAGCATTCCTTCGCCATGAACACACATATTTGTGTTTTTAGGCGTTTAGATGGCTCACTGAGCTGTGACTGTCAGTACACAACATGACTCTCCATATTTCTGTATCCATAAAAAAGATTTAGAGGTCTGTACTACAGAAGGAAAATGTATGTGAATAAACTGAAATGTGTCTTATATTGCATTTTTTTACAGAATGGTATGCTACAGGAATGTGTTTAATTTCCAAAACAAATACATAATCCAGACAATGCAAAAATGATCCATGCAGTAAAAAAAGGTTTTACAACGTATTTTACATTCATATCATGCCAACAAAATTCTTATACGGGGTATATGCCATTAATGTTACATTGTTGAGTACTCAGAAAGGTTTGCAGTGTGAAGGCAAATAGAAGTAGTAAGACGAGATCAAATGCTTTTACATTAACTATAGCAATTATGTTAAAAGCAACTGTAATAGCAGTTTTGAATTTATCTTTGGAAAATTTTAACTCAAAGTTTCATACGAAAAAAATCATACCTCTGCCTGGCCAAGGGCCAGGAATAAAGAACGGATTTCTCTGAGGATTAAAACGGCCAGTTTACGTGTAGCAACCTGGAAACTACACAGTAGAACCAGTGCAAATCCTTCGACTGCATGCAATACGTTGGAATAGGGGCTTCTTTCAGACTGTATCCTGTGGCTGGATCCATTTGGTATCAACTGCAGAAGAGTGCAAGGGAAAAAAAAGGAGTGGTGGTGTTGGAAAACCAAATCTCCAAGAAATACTCTAGTTAACTGGGACATATAAAGAAACAAAATGCAGAGGCCATGTAAATGCTGGACTAGGAAACTGACAGTATTCCTTCAAACAACCAAGTTTTGCTGCTTTATGTTACCTTGTTCCATAAAAGCAATGTATGAGTTGAATCCTTTTGTCACACCCTTCCCTCTAATTTTCAATGAATCTTCACACTTTATGCCATCCTCCACTTAAAACTGATCTAGTAAGTCAGACTGCGAACACCTCACATTTTTTCAACTCCAGATAGCAGGTCTTCAGGTCCTTCTTTGATTCTGTGGCAGCCAACACCTTAGGTGGGTGATCTCTAAAACCTGACCCCGCCAGAAAAGTGTAACATTTACCATTTACTGAAAAGTATGTGAGGATTTATCTTTCCTACATTTTTTTTGTACTTCTGTTATTACCTATATTAATGCTCCTCTGTGATATAAAGCAGTCATCGTGCTTACCCAAAGGAACACATTTCCAGTATGATTAGTTTAGGAGATAAGAAACCTAAAAATCATTTCTCATAATGAAAATATATGTGGGACAGTGCAGATGGGAGGAACAGGAGAAAAGCTGTTCAGTTCCCAGAAATGTTTGTAACACATGGAGACAGCAGGCTATTGTAACAATCAGGTTCTTTGATGTTTCTAATCAACCAAATGAATGGCTATGGGAAAAGAAGATCTATTTCGCTTTTCACAGCATTCCCACTAGCATTATCAATCTGTTTCAGTCCTGGGAAAATGTCCTTCTGCCATATCTACATACACATATTTCACTTTATGTGCTTTTGTTAATGTGCATATTTTAGTTTGACATGCATTCTCTTATGTTGCTCAACAACAACAACATCTGCTGTATTACACAAGGACATAGCTGTCCTCAAAAGACATGTGAACTAATTACCCCAAAAAATGTTACACAGTGAATTCTTCTCAGGTGAGTAAATACAAAACACACAAACCACAGCAATATCAAGGAATGTAATTTCTGCCTTCAATTAGAATAAATGTTAGGACACAGATCTCTTGATTCCATACCTCTCCAGATCTGGTTTTTGCCTGTTCAGAAGCTTTTCCTGGAGTGTGTATTACAAGCTTCCATTGTGTAAGTAATTGTAGCAGCAACTTCAGTGAAGTATCAAGAAGGGTATGATGCATATCATTCACTTCGCGTAGCAGAAAATTAGTAAAACCAAAGAGTACATCCTCCCGCCAGTCTACAAAGTCAACAAGTAGACCCTGAAGAGAATTCTGTGCAATGTGTCGAAGTTCATCATCCATATGGATAGACAGTCTGTAAGTAAAAGTAAATGTCAGGTAACAAAAAATCTAAGGAGTGTTTATTGTGGTAAGAAGTTTCTCAGTAACATAACAATGATGGAAGATTCCCACCGACAATGTAAATTTCGATGGTCTATTATAGTTTCATTATTACTGACCACAATTAACATCCTTGACCTGTTTTTATATTGTAATTCTTGATATAACAGCACCTGAAAATATTCAAGGATCTAAAAGAAGTGTTCCACTCCTAAAATACAGTACCTTGAAAGTATATAATTTGGCAGCTTTGCTGTCTCCTCAAACCAAGTATATTTTTGATTTACTCGCTCAGTCAATAACTGCTATTTATGATAAAAAAGGCTTACAAATTAATAAATAATTTCATAATTTATACATTTATTTGTTAAATTTAAAAATAATATAATCACAACATCTCAGCTGCCCAGCAGTTAAAACAAATCTTTAGCCCAAAGGCAAATCACAATTATTGAAAGCAAATCTTCAAAAGAATTAAGAAGAAGCATTTGAATTAAAAAACTGCTTTATGTTTTAAATAACTTAGGATATGGAAATGTGAAAAACAGCCTTGGGACTTTCCATACTTTTAGAAACACACTGGACATCCCCAAAGTCCTTCTGAAAGATGGTGACATTTCTGATCCCTTTTTCATTTTTTATTTCCTTATGTATTTGCATCCTGTTGAAGTTCTTTTCAACATAAAATTTTTTTAAACTTTCTTGTGACACAGAAATTATAAAATCACTTCTGTGTTGATAGTTGGCAGAATAAAGTAAATTCAGATTAGAGTGTTCTGCATTTTTTGGTTTGTTGCCTTTATGATGTATTTTCTTTTTATTATCCATGAGACTGTAATTTGCTCTAGTCTGTTAGAATTCATTTTCAAAGTATCTTATCTACATTTAATCTACATAGTTGAAAAGAAGGACTCGTTGTAATGAAATGGACAGAGGGCTAGGAGAAAAAAACCAAAAAAGCAAATGGAGCAGAGCCAAATTCCATTCACTTGGAAGTGTATGATGAGATGTGGTTCATAAAAAATTTGGTTCATTATAGTTGCCTAATTCGGAGGCAGGGGACATTTCATTTAAGTGAAAGGAAAACAAATGCCATGAAACTTCACCCCTGGTGAATATGACTCCAAAAATAACTCTTATGCTTTAATAACCATATGACTTTCTATATAAATTTAGAAACACAGTATTTTGTTGTGCTAAGGAAGGATNTTTTAGATCTATGTGTGGGCTCTCGGCTTTTAGCCAGAGTCAAACCTTGACATCCTCGGAATGCCAAAACCAGAAAAACAAGCAAAACTTTTTGAGACTATGACTAAGTCATCCATGAGATGACTTCTACAATGACACAAAGTAGTAACAGAAAAGAGGATACGAAAGGCATGCATCTCCAAAGCCCAAGTTACTGCCCAATGGCATCATTTAATGAGATGAAATTCAAACTGAGCATAAGAATGCATCTATGTATTACCTCTGTATAACAGTTGAAGAAGCAAGTACAAGTTTGTTTGTCTGCACTTGAGTCAATTAAATTTAAGACCTACTTGGGAGTTTGTAATGAATGGTTGCAGTGGGCAGTGAAAGGGCAAAAGGTACAGTATATACCCGACATCTGCTCTACAGTTTATAATTTGAATACAGCTGTTCTGGAAGAAAGTCTATCTGCTTACTTTCAAACTCATGAAAACTGCCAAAAGACACATCTGTTGTAAGGATGGAAACCTCAAACCAAACTGTGAATAGAACCAATTAACCCAAAGATGTTACTTTAGTGAAAAGAAAGTATTTAACAGCTTTTCATCCCAACAACACAGTCCCACTGGCAGAAGAGCTTCTAAAGTTCTTTGGAAAAACAGGGAGGAACTGAAACCATACCTCTTCAAAGTTTTTTATCTCTGTATTTAGTTTAGTTGCTGGCTCATAAAAGACACAATAATGTAATGCAGTGTTCTCTAGAACAGCAAAGATTTACCTCCTGGGCCTACTTTTTCATGACTGGGAGAAATAGTCAGTCTGGACTGAAATAAACACGGGACAGTACACAGCCTGTAGAAGCCGTTCTGGTGCTGGGGCATTCTGGTGACTTACATTAAGATTAGGCCAGGTGTAAATTCCTTAGAGAGTTTATTACTTTCTTCTCTGAAGGTATGTTTTTGTAGACAGTTTTCAGTTCATGCTGTCCCAGGATAAACAGACCTAATTTTTTCAACTTTCTGATCTTTTTTTCCCTTTTTCTCTGGTCAGTCTCTTCTTCAACCACAATGCTCCAGCTTGGACACTGTTCTCCAAATCAGGCATCCTCAATACCGATTAGACCAGAAGAACTTTTTCAAAAATATTTTAGACTTATTCCTGTTCATACATGTAAATAAAGTTTGTCTTTTCATAGGCACATCACTTCTTTGTACCTGTTCAGTTTGTGATTCTGCTTGGCAATACTGAGACCCTGCCCAGCTATTTGAACACCACTCTGTGTGTCTCCTGAACCATCAACTGTTGTTTAATTGCTTTCCAAATTATTATGTACCTACTTATTTTATCTAAATTGTGTTTCCCTTGCTTATAACTAACACTCTGATTTAAAATAATACTTATGTCTCAAAGATGCTGTATCATGTGTACATGTAGGAGAGGAGAACAGATTCCCAAAGATCACCTTGTTGAGGAAAGACTGAGCATGTAATTGCTTCTGAAGTTGCTCTAGAGATGCTTTCCTTGGCTCCTCTTGATTCACTTCTTCTCACAGTCAGAGTCAGACAATTCAGCAAATTTACTGCTTGCATTGTCCCAGCATGGCAATTACCCAAGAAATGCTTAGAATCATGGCTGACCTTTTCTGCAAGAAGTCTGATTACTGAATAAAGATAGACCAGTGGTTATATTGACAGTTGTGAGACTTAAATGTGGGGAGCACTAATCTATAAAGAAATCCACATTGGTCTCCAAACTTTCTTAAAAATAGTGTCAGGTCTGACCTGGACAATCCTCTGAGATTGAAGAGCTGTGATCTGAACAGATATGCACTTTCAAACAGCTCAGTTAAGGCCATCAGTAAGGATAGAACACTAGTTAAAATGTAGGATTAAAGGAAAACACTAGATTTCCTTTAAACAGAATTGATGCGACTATGTAATATGGTATTGGTATAATTTGATAATGTAATGATTTAAAACAGAAAATTATTTATAGCAGAAAATGTAAACACAAGGAAGTCAAGCTGCACTGCAGCACACTTACCATTGGCTGATGATTTGGCTTATTTGGCCATTTGCAGTCTTTATTACTAGCAGAATTAACTGTTTCACTGTTTAGCACGTCACTGGGAGTTGGTTGTTCATAGAGCAGAAAAAACTGCTTCTGCATGTACCCCTCTGGCTCTCACATCGACCATTTCTCAGAGAAGTTTGAAAAGCAAGAACAGGGTGGCAAAGATTGCTTTGCCAGAGTTACCGGAGAGCAATAGGCTGCAAAGGTCTTGTGGTTCAATTTAATACCATAACCCACTTAAACAAATAACACAAGCTGGAACCTTGGATACTTGAAGTACTGGAGTCTTGGATACTTGAACATCCAAATCTTGGATACTTGAACTAAAATTTAACAGACTTTTCTGTACTGACCAATATCTGTTATCAAATTATTTGCCATAAGTCACTGATTTGACATCCTGAAATGTAACTGGTTTAGCAGTCATGTTGTAAATTGCCTTGGTCCGTGAAGTCTATCTTTGTCTTTTTCTTTGTTTTATGTCTCATAATAATAGTAATTTAGAAAGTAAGATACCACATCTAGCCCATTCTGTTTTACCAAAGAGACATGGGGAGATCATAAATCAAATCTAAAAAGGTATTCCCATGTTCTTCCACTACACAGAAAAGATGTTCTCTCTTGTTAATCAGAATGATGGTTAGAATCAGAATGATGGTTACAAAAAGGTAATAAATTGTGACTATAACGAAGAATAGTGAATATCATGTAACCTACATACTGATGGAAAAGAGTTCTGGATAACATACCAACTCTTCCATAAAATTAGGAGTCTACAATATAAACACAAAAACTAAATAGATGCTAGCACTTCAGTCTTATTCATTAAGAGCCATTTACTTTTTATAAGCATATGGTTTTGTCTAAGAAACAGTTTACACATTCTGTAGCTCAGTATTTCATACTGTTCCCCTTGGGCAGTCATTTAATGCTTGAACAGCTTACCTTGCCAGCAAGTCAATCAACTCAAGTTTTGACATTCCATCAGGAAGCAATCGAGGAATAGCAGCAACGCATGTTCTGAACAGATCAATTTTTGGTTTTCTTTCACCACTGAAAAATTAAATCAGAATTTTGATTAAGCTTAAGAAGGAATTGTGCTAAATGATCCACCTCTTTTTAAGAAAAAGGCTGGACATAATGAACTGCCAGAGGCCTACTAAGAACATCAGGATGGAAAGCCAGACACTATAGTGAAATAAGAAGGAAACATAAATATATTTTTCCATTGAATGGTTTTGATTTTGACATTTTTCATGCATCGTATCTATACAGTACTTGAAAAATCAATTATTAATGATTCAGTTATTTCTTTCTGAGAGGAACTGGCAGATACATAAAAAATGGAGGTATAATGTAGGAGGATTCCTCCATCAAGATCTGCATTTGCAATGAGGAAAGAGTTGGGATGTTCTCAATAATAGTGCAGCTATATTACACCAGTATAAATCAAACAGCAGATACGTAACAAGCTAAATGACATGACTGAAGATCCAGACAGTTGCCCCTAACAGGGCACAGATCTATGGAAAACGATCACAACGTATTATTACACTGAAAAAGGTACGTAATTTAGAAGTAGGTGGCCAGAGCATTTCTGCTGATCAACGCCAGAGATAGCAGCCCTTTGGCAACTCTTATCAGCTAAAACATGTTTAACAGCCCCAAGGCTGTTCTAATCTGTGGAATGGCTCAACTGCTCCCTAACAGTCTGGTAAAGTCATTGAGTCTAAAGTTCAGCATGAACCAAATGCTAGGTTGGAAGTCTTTATAAGCCTTCTAAAAGTAGCTCAAGTTTCAGCTGTTGATTATTTTCAAAACAGATGCAGTTGTTTTCTGACTTGTTTCCAACATTTTTTGGTAAGTATGCAGGTTAAATAAGTCCTTCAGATGGACCCCAAAATGTGGATTTTTTATTTGCTCATTTTTATCTCAAGGATCTATTATTTGATGATTGAGTGTAGACGAAATTACCAAAGCATAACAGCATTTCAAACTGTGCAGTCGTTCCCACAATACTATTAATTATTAGCCTGTAACATGTTTTGGAGGGATCAAAATCAGCAAGGTCCATTCTAGGTACCATACTATAAACATGCAGAGAAAGACTGTTCAACTTTTAATATGCTTCAGATAGAACTACAGAAGAATGAGAGGGAAAAGAGAAACAGTAAACATTGTAAGCTGCTTAACACCACAGTGAAATAGAATGACAAAATAAAAAGTCAACTTAGTTTTTCTGCACCCCAGTCCACTCTGGTTACTATACTACTCTGTCCCTCCACTCGAAAGAGGATATTGCATTTGGAGGCCTTACTTCTGTATTCAGTCACAGAGAAAACTTGGATCCAATACAATCTAAAATAAGATTTTTGCAGCAACACTGACCATTAATTGAAATAATGTGTACAAAAAAGGCATAAACTGACATTAGACTTACTTAATTCAAAGATTAAAGACAGGTTTGTAGTGAATACCATTCTGTCTCTTAACACCCTATATACTTATCAGCTTGGTATCTATTACACTAATAAAATGCCAATATTATTTTAATCAACTGCCTTAAACTGTACAGTTAGGGAAACTATCTCATTCTACCTATATTCCAACAGATACAACTTGAAAGGCATCAGCAACTGACTAGAAAAAAGAGTAAAATGCAACACCTCACTGAGAATTTGGTTATAAACAAAACTCTTTCAACTGTTATTGCTAATGCGAATACTAATTGGATTAATAACTGGTGCAAATGACTATATTTTTATAGTTGTAAATATTAAAGTGTCATTGGTAATTTTATCTGCAGGCAAACCAAGTCTTCCTTGCTGACTTGACATGGAAATGAACTCTGGAGGGTTTCCTTACTAGTGAGGGTAAACACTGCAATTCAAATAGAGACTTGTAAAATAATAGTCTGAGAGGAAACTCTTCTGAAGGCAAACGAGTAATTATTTATAAATATAAAATCTGTGGGTGTTCTGTGGCTTATGAGCTGCTCAGAAGAGCGGCAGGGAAAGAAACAAATCTGAAGCTCAAGTTCTCAACTTATCATCTGAGCTACCAGGCACAGCACGAGAACTGTCTGGCAAGGGGGCCTCACAGAGCTCTGCAGTCATCTCCGGCTGCCTGAGGATATAACAGGATGAGCCTGGATGAACACACAGACAGCTGTCCTCACCTGGACGCTTGTGTTTCCATACCAGCAGTATCAGATTTTAGTTAGGTGTTGTCAGCAGAAACCTTTGAAGTACCTGCAAGGACTGGTTTGTATGTTAAAAAAAAGGGTGTGCTATTCTGACTGGATGTTGGAAAGTAATTATAACCAGTACTGAAATCCATATTCTAGGGCAGGATGGAAAAGATGCTCCTTACTTGGGATTTTAACCTCTACTAGATGTCCACCTTACTAGAACTCTCTCCAGGAAACTTTCCTCACTAATAATTTTTGATGAGAGTGTAAAATGCTGCTTTTCACAGCATTTATCAGAACTACTTGGGTTTTTAATTAAGATTTGATTTTGATTACGGGCATGAATAGTAATGAGAATTTTGAAAGGTTATTATTAATAGGGATTTATAGAATTTGTTGCATTAATTTTTAAGTTCAGTGATGCAAATATACCCTGAGACAGTGTTCTAAAGCACAGGCTGCCAGGTTTTCCACTTGAGCTTTCAACTTCTACTGTCTAAATGTCCATAGGATTCACACATTATTTTGCTACATCAAGAACATCTGTTCAATTGCAAATACTGCAACATGCAAAAAAGCACAATCAACTTGTCATAACCAGTTTTTCAAAGTATATTCCACTAAGCTAAATATTCCAGTTTATTGCTGTTTCTTCCATGATTCATGATAAAGTTACAAAATTACATCTCAATAGTTTATAGGATTTACTGCTCCTTAGCACTCACGTAATCATGTCTTCAGGTTCTTTATTAAGCATCTGTATGTTGGTTAACATCATGCACCGACCCACTTCCTTGTCAAGGTGTCTCAATATGTTGTCCACGGCTTTCCTTACTTGAGAATAATATAATGACATACCTGCAATAATACGCATTTTTGTATAATTTGGGATATTCATAGATATATGCATTTTGAAAAACAACGCTGCTTACTCATGCTATGTTGCATGAAGTAAGATAAATGTGTTCCTCCTGGGATCATATTCCACTATGAATGATATCCTGATTCAAAAGGATCATAAACTAGCAAAGAAATGGCTAATACAATATAAGAATTTAATTGCAAACATTTGTTATCAAATATTACGTTGTACAGTTCAACAGCAGTGGGTCTTACATAGCTTATTTTCTAGATATTAATACAGTGATCTAGCACATTGCAACACATAGGTCTTTGCCTTTGCTTTGTTTCATTCACATAATTTTGGGGACTTAATGAACTGTGAAGTTGAGCAGCCAAATTTGTTTTTTTCCTAACAAAAACAGGACATGATACAGAGGTTCTTTTCTTACCGCACAGGGTTCCCTCTCTATATTGCCTACAAAGGAAGCCCAAGGTAACAGTTCTATTAACTCAGGCACTTCAGTACAACTTTGTTTAACATTTAAAATTGTGCCATTTTGAAAGTTTCATTTGGTGTGAGATACTGCAAATACAATGAAGATATCAAGGGTATCTTTGATGGTTTTCAAAGCTGATACATTTTCTGAGCACAGGCACCGTTTCCAATAGGATTAATATCCATGAATAAACGCAGCTCTTCAGCACTGAAAGAAGCTGATACTTAACTATCTGTGCATTTAACCCCACCTAGAACACAGAGTTGCTACCGCTTGTGGAGCATTACTGAGGACTTTTCCTGTGTGGTAAGAGAAATAAGAAAAGCAGTATTTTTCAAAGTAAACTATACATTTCACTAGAATGCACAAGAGAATAAATGTTTACAATGAAGAAATCAATCAAATACTTAACAGTAATAAACCATTCTGCGCAAGTGCTGAAGACTTTTTCACATTCATTCTCATCCAAGTTTCTATGTTGTCCATTCTCTTACTGACCTATCATTTTAGCTTCCTCTTCTGTCAGAGTTTTGCTCAAATACGTTTTCTTCACTCTGAGAGTATTTCCAGAGGGAAGCACAGCTCCAGTCACTGGCATTGGAGGTTCACCATCTTTTTGCTGCAAGCTATCAGCAATCACCAAGAAAGCTCTCAGACCAATATTCATTCTCTGTAAAGTTCAGAAGATGGATGAGTATCATAATCAAATAATCATGTTCTACTCATATTTTTCATTCACTCTGAAATTTTAAGTATGCACTTGCCAGCATTTTTTTCTGTATCTTCACTAAATTAGATAGTTTGATACATTTTACAAAAAATCCCAATGAAATAAATAGTGAATTCATACCTCCACTATGAGCAGTGTTACACCCTCTCAGAACTTTATTTCTAAGTTATTTGCATTAGTACGTTATCTTTTTATCTTCAGGATAAAACGTGAATATGACCTCGGGTTTAGTAATGCATTGTAAGTGGACCTTCAGTTAAACACAAATTTCCTACATGGTCCATTATGAAAAAAAGATCTATAATTGTCTTGAAAGGCCCCTGAGCTGATCACACTGAGAGAAAAGTCTGGAATGATGCTCAGTGCCAAAACTACAATGTGAAAACATAATGAAGATGAGTCTAAGTGACTTGAATGCCTTTTGGGAATTCATCAGAGGAAAACTTCCAGGCTTTGCATTGCAATGACTGAAAGACTAGAATGTTTTCAATTTCTCAGGAATGTGTTCCAAAAACTCAGAGGCTGTCCAGATGCATTTACATAGATTATGGGATTTTTTTTTTTGAATGCTCAAATCTATATATACATATAAAAAAGTGGCCATATAATTTCACTGTTTTGAGATTTAAAATGTTGTTGAGAAATAGTTAAATTTCAGATGTTGATTCATCGAGAAGCTAAGGACTATGTCCATCTCCTATGAGCTTGTCTATGTGCAATGCTCGTACATGGTGTCCTTTGCAGAACCTTCCTCAGTCAATACTGCAGGTGACTGACCCAGAGTGTGGCAGGCACTACCCACTCAAAAATTCTGTTTCATATTTCTTTATTCTACTGCAGAAAGATGAACGCTGTGCTCAAAGTAGAACTTGCCTTTCACTTCTGCTGCTTCTGACAATAGAAAGTTTAATCTTTTTCTCCACATTTTTTGTATCAAATATAATTTTGGTAAGGCAACTCAATCTATTTTAAAATCTTAGTAAATAGATGTGACTGTTTAATACTGAAAGATTAATATGAACACATTTCATGAGATGATCACAAATTATTTTTATTTTTTGTGTGTTTATTCTTAATTTTTAAATGAAAATGTTTTCAAAATTATAAGCAAATGCATTATTTTTAAGAGATTTTTGTCATTCTTTTAATATTTATTTATATTTCGATTTTTTTAAAAGTTTTTCAAATTTCTGATTGCTTTCTCTAAGAAAGGAACTAGGAAGCTGACTCATGACACCACCACCAGGGGACCTTGCTGGTCAGAGTGGCAAAACTTTATTAGAATGTTTTCTTTTTTGTCATCTTCAATTATGCTTGCATCATGTATTTTTTTCAGTAAAACTGTTCTGAAGAACACTGAAATTGTTACAGAAAAGCTATTGTAATATTAAAATAGTTTAATACATCGCATGTAACAACAGCAGGACTTCAATAGTTTTATTTCTATCTATTTATATTCTTCTTTTTGTTTTATACATTTGCACTACTTCACATTTAATATTCTTCATTGAGAAAGCATGAGATAGGCATAAACAGCGTGACATTTTACAGGTAAAAATCTACAGACGTATTTTACCAAGAAATCAAATTCAAGATTTGGCCTGAAAACTGGACAAAGGCAAAAGCATGCTTAGAATGGAACCAGGAAGTACATGGAGCACAATACAATACATAATTAATGAAAAAAAAAAAAATAGCTGATGTGCATCATACCTCAGGGTTGAGACTGAAAGCTTTTGCTGGTTTTCCAACACAAAGGAAGTCAAAGATAATTTCTTTCATTGCAAAATCTAAACGCTCCTAAAACAGTAAAAATACTGCAAATCATTAAGCTGCCCACTTCTGCTATGTATTTTCTTTAAGGCAAGAGAACATTGAAAACCAGTTTAATCAGAATTTATTTAAATATATGTAAAAACAGATTA
>WEIV01019448.1:5525-19212 GCA_013390005.1 Calyptomena viridis | reverse complement strand
GTCTTTCTCCTTAGAGATGACTTGATTCCTGTTTCTCTTTTTAACTAAATAAACTCCTTACTGGATCTTCTTCCTAATGCCATAACAATTACAGGCTATTTATCCACCAAAGTGGTTTTAATTGCCTCTTAAGTCAAGGGATAGCCACGTATTTTTCTTGCCTAATATATGCGTTTGACTTTTTGAAGATTTCTGTTCCCAATTCCCAGATTCTGACTTCAAAAAAAGAGGTGGACAACTGCAAACTGAAGAAGAAACACATACTATTTTGTATACAAGCTTCTTGTTATTAAAGGTCTGCTAATTGGTGTAAATAGAGGAAGCGTTTGTTATTCAGGATGAGACCCCCTGAAAAAGACATATTTTTCTATATAGCTGTTTAAACAATGAAGCCCAATCCTGTTTACACAGGCATTATGCTGGAGAAATCACTTTCCAGTGAGTGGAGCTACAGAAGTAATTTCTGCTGTTTTACTCTTTAGTTCAGTGTAAAACAGGTAAAGAGAAGACATTTTTTAATCTCAGGGCTTTAATACAAAACGGAAGTTTTGTTTTGAAAGACCAGCCATGATGTATTTTTATAAGAATACCTCCAAAAACTGATAAGGCAACATAATATAGATGTGTCACTACATCATCATGTAAATGAGTGAATTTCTAATTCCTTGAAGTCTACTAACTTCAATGGAAGGTCTGGAGTTTTCATAAGGAAACCGGAATGGTTNGTCTCCAGCACTCAAAGTGAGGAGGTCTTAGCTCCATCATTGCCTGTGCTAGCAGTACTAAAGAGCTGGAGACAAAATGTTTCGTAAGAAACATAAAACGACACTGTAAAAACCATGAAAAAGGACGAGAGAAATTATCTGAAAAGACAAAACTTTAAGAAATGGCTGAGGAAGAGAGGACAATCTTATGAGCTGGGATGAAAGGCAAAGTAAACAAGTAGATATGAAGGTGGGCATCTGCTATACAGCGGTTAGTAAAGACAAGAAAATGGAAAAATACTTCTTTAATTGAAGGAAGCCTTATGATTGCATGTGTTCTCATGGAAGACAGTAGAAGTTAGCCTTGCTTTGAACAGGGTCCAGTCCAGATCACCTTCTGAAATCCACTCAAACATAAATTATTCTATGATTTCTTTCCCATGAAGTGGGAAAAAAATAAAACCATCCTTTTATATTCTTTTCTGTGCTACACAGAACTTTAGGAGATAGCTCACTAAACATCACTAAACTGCAGCCATCTCTAGAGACCTTAGCTCTAACCTTAGAATAATTACTGTGAAAAACATACCAGAACACTGTAAATGAGACCAGATTATTCAGAGCATGGCACATCTTCACCTTTATAAAGCATGTCTAGATTGCTTCAGAATACAGTCATCAATACTATTATCTGGAGCTTGTCTTACATGCTCTAGACACATGATAGCTTTGTTACATATACAGTAAGATGGAATTTTCTTATCTCATCTTTAAGAATAATTGACAAAAGCTGAACTTCTTGACCTCTTGTGCCATGTGAAACAAATTTTCTGATGCTCAGTAAAACGAGATGAATCTACATTAGCATTTTAGTGTATTTTTTAAAGGCATCTGAGTTGTGCATTCTGAGTTACAATGGCACAATTCTGAGTTATGATGAACAATTTTGTTTGTATCACAGCAGTTTCAGAGTATCTGAACTATATTTGGTTTTGCACAAAGCTAGGACAAAAGGTTTTCTTCAAAATTTCCTCTTTTGCTTTCTAAATTATAGTTAAAATCGACCCATAGGACTAGACAGATCTAATTCAAAGTAACTCCCACAGCAAAAATGTGTGGTACCAACACCTGGTGTTCAGCTTTCTGTTCATTCCATGTATCCATTTTGACAGGGCTGCACACTTGCCAATGTGGATATAAGCTTTATTAAAAACTAAATGTCTACTTATTATTGAACTACTTCATGCACTTTTAAGCACCATAACTACCTATACTTGGTCTAAAAACTCTAAAGATGGTGTGATGTGAAAATATGCCTATAACCACCATAGTAGTTACATAATATTATCATAAAATGTTGACATCTTTCACTGTAGGTGCACAAAAATAATGTTTATGTCATCATGAAAATAATGTTTATGTTCTTGTATATCTGTTACATATTAATATTTTTTTCCCTGTAAGTATTTCTGCTATTAGAAAGCACTGAACAGAACTATAAGTATGAAACTGAATATTGGTCTTATTTGACCAGATCATGTTTCAAGCTATTAATAATGGCAACTATTAAAAGTTAAAACTAGCTATATCTTTGCTGTTTCTCTATATAAATTTATATACTGGGATCATATCACAAGATCTGAAAATACTTAAATACTACCACATATCCTTCACCTGTAAAATCCAAAGATTTCAATTGACCATAGATAATTCCCTACAACAGAAAAGGTAAAGTGTAAAGCCCATTATGTTGGTGGTTTACAACCCTATGAATACTATGGTGCAACACTGGGAAAATGAGAATCTTCCTTCTAACCAAATGTCAAGACTCATTTTTCACAGGTATTCAGTATTTAGCAGTACACTTAGTGGAAAAGTATGTATACCACAAAGGGCTAATCAGTGAGTAGAGATTCTTGAACTATTAAATTCATTTTCATTTCCTCCATCAGCACCAACTTGACCCCAGAGAAAAAAAAACTTTGCTTCCTTTCATTCCACTCCACAAAGTCTGATTTGGTACTGCCATTCTTCTTTTCAGTTCCCTTATGTATCACCTGTCCTTGCCTTTATGAAGCCCAGTCCATCCTTCTTTTATTCGATGTCTTGCATCACTCAGATTACCTCAGTTACTGTTGCACCTATTACATGAAGAAGAAAGAGACTTAAAAACAGAAATGTGCTACTGAGATTTAACCCAAACATTGTTGGAGTGTCTGCATGGACCAAAACCTGCTCAAAGGAGATGTGTACTTCTGCCTTCTAAGCAATGTAGAATCACTTTTACTGCCATCAGTAACTCAGAGGTGGGGAAAAAGCAGAGCATGTAACAACCTTCATCTTTCACATCCTCTCAGGAGCAGCAGCTAAAGCAAACACAGCATTTCAAGTATCAGTATCGCAGACTCCTTCCTCTTTTCACCACTTTTCTTCTGGTGGGACCATCCAGCTCCCAAACACTAATATCTGGCATTAAAATGAAGAGATTATGTATCACCTATCCAAAAGCAAGAGCTTTGAAAATGACCTTAATTTGGGGGGGGGCTGTGGGTTTTTGGTTTTGTTTGTTTGTTTGTTTGGGGTGTTTATTTGTTTGGTTGGTTTTGGGGTTTTGGTTTGGTTTGGGTTGGGTTTTTTTGGTAGTTCCTATTGGTTAACATTAATGAAGAAAAATATAATTTCTGTGTGATTTTAAATGTACCTGATTACAGTCCTATCTACAGTGAAATGGTTTTTGGAAAAGTGAGTGGGCATGAATGAAAATAAACAAGGAATCTTTAATTAATTAAATTGAAATATAAAAATACATAATTTAAATTATTATTCAAGCACAAATTGTTTCTCTTCATCCTGTGTGACAGTACCGTTTGGGATGGAATTAAAGGTTTGCTAGTGCTTTATCTCTTCCTAATACTAATGTGTATCATATGGCCCCAGAGGCAGATGACATTCCTAAGCAGAGCCAGCAGCTGCATAAAAGGTTCATCCAAAGCAGAAGCAGCTGCACATCTTCACAAACACTGGACACTAGTGTTGTTTTCCAAATCTGGCTTCACTTCTCCCAGCTGAAGAACTTCCTACTCATGCTCTTGAGACTTGTGTTTCCAACCCCTCCCATCTCTCTCACAAGTTCTCTTGTGCCAGCTTCATTACTTCTGCTTGCTATATTCTCCTTCACTTGTTTGCATCTCTTCACACAGCTCCCCAGTACTTTCTGAATTTTTCTAATCAGCTAAACCATTTCTATTCTGTTTCTAGATATCATTTACTTATTTATAGGTATGAATTTAGAAAAAAAAAAAACAAAACCAACCAAACAAAAAACAAACCTGCCTATCCTTCACTAGTATGTGACAGAGAAATGGAAATCATAATTTGTATATTCTTGAATATTACATAAAGCCTGTAGATGCTTTGGTAACATGTGAAATAGTAACTTCAATACATCTAAAGATGTGTTGGAATGATGAGTAGGAAGAGGGAAGTTTAGGTAAAAGACTGTGCCAATCAGAGGTGATGTGTATGGGGAAATGAAGGTTGCAGCCATTGTCTATGGTGTGAAAACACTAAAATTAGGATCCATAAATTAGCATCTATAGTTTGTGACTGTAATGGTTTAACCCCAGCCAGCAACCAAGTACCATGCAGTCACTCATTCACTTCTCCACCAGTACGATCAGGGAGAGAATCAGAAGCGAAACCAGAAAACTCACAGGTTAAGATAAAAACAGTTTAATAGGGAAAGCAAAAGCTGTACACACAAGCAGAGCAAAACAAGGAATTAATTCACTGCTTCCCATGGGCAGGCAGGTGTTCAGCCATCTCTGGGAAAGGAGGGCCCCATCACACATAAAGGTTACTTAGGAAGACAAACACCATAACTCCAAACATTCTCTCACTCCTCCTTCTTCCCCCTACTTTATATACTGAGCATGATGTCATGTGGTCTGGAATATCCCTTTAGTCAGTTGGAAACAATGTTACCTGAGAAATTACAGAAAAGATGACACTTAGACTTGTAAAAATCTAATTTTTGGGTGGTTTTCAAGGTGCTGCACAGTGACAAAGCCTACAGTGCCAAGGACCACTGAAATTTAACTCAGGCTACACACCTTTGCTTTCTTTAAAACCCACATTTGGCAAATTGCACCTTTGATGGTTCTTTATCTTGTAAGCAGTTTAATAGTTCCCATGATTAAGAACAGTAGAGCCTCAGTTCACTAAGGTGGGTCCATCCACAAGACTAGTTAATGAATCCCATGCAGTCTAAGAAATAATTCAAGGGTGTGTGGCAGTGGACGTGTGAGACAGAATCTCTCTGCCTGTACACATAACAGTTTTTTAATCTTTCAGGAAGCCCAGAAAAGTATCCTCAGGCCCAATGTTTAGAAAATAGAATTCATCAGGATAAATACATCTTCATCCCAGAAACCTTTGAAGTTGTCATGCCTTGTACTCTATAATTTATTTTCTTGTTGACTTCTGTGTTCACCATGTAGGTTAGGTCAGCCTAGAGGACAAAGTCATTGCTATGTTCGTGATAGCAATGACTGTCAACACAGCATCTTTTTCGTTTCTGTTGAAGCCCTGCTGCAATTCAATTTCATTAACTGGACTTAGTTAAGGCTAGGTTTGGATGGAGAACTTCAAGGTTTTTTTCCACTAATAACAGAAGAGAGAGATTTATTTTCCTCAAAGCTAAGTACTACACTATTTTGGCAGGGCTAGTCACAGTTAGGTCTGTCAGAGGGCATGGGAGAGGAGGAAGGTCTAGCTCTAATCTAGGCATAGATGATATAACTGCTGCCCACAAACAGTCTGCTGGTCCTGGCAGCTGTCAGACCTGTCTGCACCAGAACTACATCCTCTACATAAGGACCATTGGATGGCTTTCAGTCCGAGTGGAAATCATGGCAAATACCCAGATGCTGAGGTGAGCAAGTAGTAGCTATTAAGGGCCAACTTTTAGCCCTGCATGGGACATCAAGAGTCACACCATGTGCCTGAGAGCATTGTCCAACCACTTCTTGAACTGTGTCAGGCTTAGTGCTGTGACTGCTTCCCTGGGGAGCATGTTCCACTTCCCAACAACCCCTTCAGTAAAGAACCTTTTTCTAATATCCAACCTAAACCTCCCCTGACACAACTTCAGGTCATTTCCTTGGGTCCTGTCACTGGTCACCACAGAGAAGAGATCAGTACGTGCCCCTCCTCTTCCCCTCATGAGGAACTTGTAACTGCAATGAGGTCCCCCCTCAGTCTCCTCTTTTCCAGGCTGAACAGACCAAGTGACCTCAGCCACTCCTCATACAGCTTCCCCTCAAGGCCCTTCAATATCTTCATTTCAGTCCTTTGGACACTCTCTAAGAGCTTAATGTCTTCTTTATATTGTGGTAACCAAAACTGCACACAATATTCAAGGTGAGGCCACACCAATGCAGAGCAGAGGAGGACAATCATCTCCCTTGACTGGCTAGCAATGCTTTGCCTGATGCACTCCAGATTGTCACATCTATAAAAGACTAAATTAATATCTGAGAAGAGCTGCCTCTAAACTACCTCCTCTTGTTTCTAACACGTAGATCCATGTAAACATACAAATGTATTGACAACAGCTAGCTTACTATAGTGAAAGCAGCTTTATTCCTGAACATCTGAATGCACTTATTCATGCATTATCAAAAAATAAAAACCATAGGCCATAATGAAATATACTTATGCAAACAAAATGGGCAGGATATTGGGAGAAGGGGTTGGGGATGGATGAGGGAAAATCAGGAATGAGACATTTGGGGCAAGGGAAGCATCTGGCTAATTTTTCCAAGAAAAGAAAAATAAGTCCAAAACATTCATCAGAATAAGCAATGTATTAGAAGTACATAAGTAATACCTCGCCTCAATCTTTTCCTGGCTTCCAGTGCAGTTGGAAAGCATCAGTTCTTCCTGATCATGTCTGCTAAGCACATTCTTGGGGAAGAGACGGGGGAGAAGAAAAAAAAAAAAGAGCAGAGAGTGAACTTAATCTTGGAATCCTGAAAAAGTCGCCTGTGTGCTTTTTCTAGCCTCTGGTACAGCAAACCAGGTTGCTATGGTAAAATGGGTCAGAGCAGTAAGCAAGTTAGCTTGTGCAACAAAATCAGACTCCTGGTGCAGCAATGGAAGGCAGAGGCCAAAGCAGACAGTAATCTAGAGCTGAATCTAGGTCACTGGGGTGCTTTGTAGCTGCAGCTGTCCGTGTGGGACTGTGATCTCCAGCAGGGTTCACAAAACCACCCTGACGGCTGGGCTCCTGTTCAACGGTTACGGGTATGCTGGGGGAGCTGTTGCTTTGTCTCCTTCAAAAACAAATTATAATTTTAGATTTTAAATTATGGATGCATATGCAGGCAGCATGTGTCTGTGTGTGTATTATGTATGCACATTTATTTTAAAATAAGACATACTCAGCAGGCACATGGCCCATATTTTGGGAACCCATTACACAAATTAACATTCACACTCCAAATGATCATTATCACATATTTATGGGAACTGTGCATCCCACTCTGTGAAGGCTATAAAGATCTGGCAGCAAACATAAGAAATCTCCAGCATACCTAATGAATTCCCCCCCTAGGACAAACGCTCTCCCAAAAAGTTTAGGAAAAGAAAAAAGGCTTCACAGAATGTCCCATGGTCCAGTCTCTCACATTCCCCTACAAACATACACTGATACACCCGTCCATGCAGCAAACTATTATTATCATTTGTTATTCTGTGACTTAAAAAACAACCAGGGAAAAAACAAAACAAAACCACAATCAATTAATAAAAAGCCAGAGAATTAGGCCAAATCAGGAATAGAAGTAAACCAGCATACCTCCTGCTGACGCTGGTGGAACTACACAGTCTCAGAGTTTATTCTTACATACAGACATGTTTCTTGCCCAAGGGGGGATGCAAAATGACCCATAACAGAGAGTCATACAGAATACAGGAAAGATGTACTTCTACACGATGAATTGGGTAGCTCTTTTGAGGATGAGAGCTACTATGTAATTGTTTTTCCCTGCCTTTTTCTTTCCTATGTTTAGAAATTCTGCCAGGTAGAATTTGCTATATTTGGCCGGGATTCCTGGTTATACAGCAGAGATCCTGGATACATCCTCTCCACACTGATACATCAGCTCAGCCTGCAGTGAATACAGAACAAGCCTAGACCTCCCAGGGTACACTGCATTTACTGCATGTGGAGTGATTGACCCTATAGCAAGCACACAGTGGGTCTGAAGCTCTTCAAAAACTTCCTGGCACATGGCATATGTGCTGAATAGTTCTTATCCCATATGCACCAAAAGACTGGCACACTGAATACCAAATATATCACTGTCATATATCAATTTTTGTCTGTCTTGTGTAAAATCTGACATAAACATAAGTTATACTAGGTAGAGTTGTTAATGAAATTGTGAAATATGCACCTTTTCAATTTAGATCTTGGACAGTATTGGACAGATGAATTTTCCCTCTCGCAACCACAAAATATGAGACATTTCCACTTGAGACAATTACATTGGACAAAACATCCATCAATACTGTTTGATTTGATTCATGTTCACATCTCTCATACTCTGTCACAACTTTTTTTCCCATTTCCAGTGAGGATGAGGGCAGAGGAAGTACAAGGGACAATAACTTGGACCCTCAGAATCAGTCCACCTACATAAATCACATATGAAAATGATGTTCCTGCCCTCCAAATCCCACATTTTAACATGGATGACTGAGATTAGAAATGTGTTAAGAATAACTTAAAAATTAGGCCAGGACTAATCTGTGGCAAGGTCAGCATTCAAAGACAGATGAGGGACTAGAGCTTATTTAATTAACTAAACCATTAAAATCAGTAATGTTTTTCTTGAAAAAAAATTAACGATGCATTATTTTTATTAAGGATGGCATTTCAGCTCTTATATGAGGTATACAGGTGATGTATACAAGACATGCAGTAGAACTAATCATCACCGACTATGGAATACTGTGCATTTGCAAGCTCTTAGAAATGCCATGAACATGGCTTGTGTGCATGCCTTTACAGATGTCTGAAAAAACAAGATGAAACATGTAAGGACCATATGTCAAATGTCAGGTTGAAACCAAAGCAAAATCTCTCATTTCTTCATACAGAACTGTTAGCATTATGCAAGTGCACTGGGGAACTGTTCATTCTACTGAACAGCAGTCCACCTAATAAATAGCTTAAAAATGCTGAAGGTAGATGTGCACATCACACATAAGCAATGTGACATATTCCCTCAAGAGGAAAGTAGCAGAAAGCAAAAGGGAAAAAAAGAAAAAAGTATCCAAACAGGTTCAAGGATGGTCTTCTCTTCTGATAGCCACTCACAAATTCACTTTTAACAGTAATGAAGACTTTGTACATTAAAAAGGGCTTGACTCATTCCATCTATTACATATAGTTAATCTCTTCTCTAATTTCCACAGCAACTTCTCTTTAATACTTCAGCGTTCTTATCCTTGATTTTTCGTTGATACTTGAATAGTTCTGATAACTCCTCTGATACAGCCAAGTGACAGAAATATTTGTGTATCTGGCATTGTCTCTGTAAAGCAAACAAATACCACTTCATTCAAAGAGGACAGTCAAATTCATCAGTAGTAAAGCATTCTGCATATAAGGTTTATGTGCAATGACCACCACAATAGACTCATTTAGAGATATCTCTAGTGATATAAAGATCTGCTATTTTGTTGATAAAATTCTTTTCATGCCACTGGTACCTTGATAGTCAGCTACAGAATGACAGGCATGGAGACCAGGCAGGCTTGGAGACTTACCTGGACAAACATGAAGCAAGGGGGTTGTGATTTTCATTTGATACCAGAACTGCATTACCCAGCATAAAATTTGTCATTTGATTTTGATCATATATGTTCTGAAGGTATCTTACTTATGACAGCAAGTCCATGAAAATCTGCACATAAACCAGAGGAAAACAAAAAAAAAAAAGGTGTGCAGAAAAAAAAGTTTGTTTCCTAACTCTGACATGAACATAATTTTATACTTGAAAATAGTTTTAATCTTCCTGTTTCCAAAAGACGTAGTAAATCACAGACTCTAGGGACTACACAGACGTGTACCGAGTGGAGGGATGGCAGGGTGTGGGGAGGGAGTAGCTGCTTTATAGGCTGAAAAGAAACATTCCATGGAAGTAACACTGCCAGATAAATCTCTGTTGCAGAGTCTGTCCACACATTCCACTGCTAAAGGGCCATGAGTTGTTGATAAGGGGTCATTTTCTTACACCTGGACAAACAGGGAATTCACAGAAAAGAGCTAATTAACTCTGTCACATATTGAAGGATCTGAAGTACCTGACACACTTTTGTCACGCTCCCTCTCTGGGCAGAGTGGAGTGGGTGTTGACTGACAGAAGGCTGCAGAAAAGGCTATCTGATAAAAATTCTTATTTTTAACTACTTTTTTCTTACTTTATAATTTGAAAAATGTTTTCAAATGGGGAAAAGGAAGGAAGGAAAGGAAGGAAGGAAGGAAGGAAAATAGAAACTCCAAACATTTATAATGCACAGGGAAATTTTATAGTTCATCTCTGAATCATTTAGTAAATATAGCATTCCTTCACCTTTTGTTGCCTGGAATGAAATAAAAAGGAGGTTAATTTTACTACGTTTATAATTAGTCCCTCTATGCTGGATGTAAGCACACACGTCAATACTTTCCAGATTGAAGTTCATGACTGCTCATCTGTACAGCATATATTGCCTCAACAGTGACCTTATGAATTTCATCAAACAAGTGTTGGCAGCTTCCCACTTCATCACTTAGTGCAACTGTGGACTCTTCTCTCGTTTACTGACATCAGGGTATGCCTTAACAGAGCAATTATTGCCTCATACCTTTTCAAATACTGATGTGGGTGTAAAAAGACATACATCTGATGCAGACTTGTCTCCTTTGAATGCATTAAGGAAAGACCAGTCCCTCAGTCAGTAGAAGGAATTAAGTCTCTTCTCTAAAAAAGAAATTTCTTGGAGGAGTTTTAGAGCTCTTCACAGCTCAGGCAAATGCCAGATCAAAAATCAAGAGATTCTTCAAGAAATAGTCTAGAGGGTTCTCTGTGAGTATATTAAAAAGCAACTAATTCAGTTATTGAGTAAATATGTAAATTAAGGGTAGGACAGGTGTCATGTTAATCATTTTGACTTAGTAAATGAACACAAGATCTGATGGAGGCAATTACTTGCTACTTTAATACGATTTCCAGTCTGCCCAAACCTCTTGCTTTGGAACTCTTCAAAGGCTAGAAATTAAAGCAGTGGCCTGTTGCTAAAGCATTTAAAATAAGAAATCACTAAAGCACATTGGCCCTGGTATGCAGAATTTTAGTTTGAACTGTGGAGGATAAAATAATGGGCATTTTAAATAGAAATATTTGAGGCAAATCATAATGTCTGTGGAGGTAACTGTGGAGGAAGTATCTCATATCATCCATGTGGAAGTTGACAGCTGTAACAAAGACTTCCTTAGCTACCCAGTAAGTTACTAAAGCTATAAACATTTATATCACATTTAATTTACTTTCAACTCTAGTTTGGAAAACTCTTCTTGCTCTCTTAAATGATACTGCTAAATGTCAAATTCACAATTTTGGAAAATTATTGTCAAATAATTTTGGTACAAGTGGATATTAATTAATACTAAATTTCAATGGCCTCCATAAAATTTCAATGGATGCCAAAAGGAAAAAAAAACCCTTCATCTTTTATGTTACTACAATAAATAAGAAAAGAAAAAGGAATGGTTTTCCACTTACAAAATAAAATGTTGCCAAGACCTACATTCAGCCAGTAGCCATTTGTTTCAAGCGGACACCGATTCCTGTCATATGATGAGGGAATATGACATTTGGTAATCTTATTGGCACATGTCAGGTGAGCGTGGCCAAGAAACACAGAACTGTTTCCTAGCAATAGCCCTTCTCATCATAGCTGTGGTGCTTAAGAAAATTGAACATCTAAAGAGAACAATCACAGGAAAAAATCTCTGACAGTCTTATGAGAGAGGAATGTGGTGGAGAGTGGTAGAGATACCTGTAACACTACCAGAATTTCCTAGAAGCACATTTTATTGATCAGGAGCTGGAGTCAACAAGCTCACTGGATATCTGAAAATGCTAAACGAAGTCACTGAAAAAGACACAATCAGCCCTGTGTATTTATTGATTCAAGAGATAGAAGTTACATCTGACTACTGAAAGCCAACTGTGACTTCAGCCACTCTTTCATAAAAGCAAATAAGAAAGTGCAAGAAAGCAAGAATTGCAACATGAAAGAACCCCACAAAAGAGGTATGAGTCAATTACAACATAGGATATCAAAGGCAACCAAAATAAAGGCTGGTGGAGCAGATTAACAAGCTTGAAACTTTAAAAGATTGTGTTAAAACCAGAGAGACGACTATCAGAGATAAGATAAGGAGAGCTGAGGAAGAGACTATAAATATCATTCACAATGTGGTGCAATCAATAGGGGAGGAAAATGACCCAGAGTGAACATGCATCAAACACCAGATGCCTTCAGAATTTAAGTACATTTTCTGTAGAAAGACTTGATTAAACAATCACAAAAAAAGAACCAAAAGACTCTTAAAACAAAAAGATAGTATTTCTATATCATGGTAGAGGTGATAAAGGGTCTAACAATTGAAAACGTTTTTTGAAAGACAACTATGTAGGAAAAAAAGGTTTCAGACTGACAACAAGAAAGGATAAATATAAAGCTTTTCGTTTCTTAGATTATAATTATGGAGTGTTATAACAAGTTAGACATGGACAAAAACAAATGAAAGCACAGCCAGTCTTCAGGAAGAGATTTTATCAGTGGAAGACTCAGACAGTGTAGATGAAATATGGTCAAAATGGTCAAGAACGAAAACATACCAAGAACTATTAATTCTCCTCTTGAATATTTGTTCAAGGAAAGAAAAGAAAGACCAAATCCAAAGACTTGAGAAAATAAATCACAGGAGGAAAAACAAATCTGGAAAAGTTCCAAAGAGAAGAGGGTTGTTAAATATCAAATTGATCTTTGATAGTCTGTTGTCGACTTAAAGTTCACTAACACTTGTTAAGAAGCATCAAGAAATACAGATTTTGAACAATATGTATAAAATCAAATGCACAGTTTTAAATGAAATGTGAAGATTTATGAAGTGGTCATCATAGATATCAACACATTATGACAGGGACTATCAAGAAATCTTAGGTAATAGGTAATAAATTTTATGAAACAAGAAATTAAGGTACAGAAAAGAGCAAGAAAGCTTGTTACATTTTCCTGGGGAGAGTGCCTATCTTTAAGCTATGAAAGTTACAGTTTCCTGAGTACATTTGATCCATCCTAGTAGTTCCCCACTATTACAGAAGCAGACTCATACATTTACCACCATTTTCTACCTCTTCCTTTTCCCTAGATACAGTATTCATTTGGTAATTTGTCAAGTTATTTCAAATCATTAAGGTGAAAGAAAACCATGCTGGAAAAATACTTTATTTGCAACTTATTTAATCAGTTGAATCTATAAATCAAGTAGCAAACAAGAAATAGTTAGCACAGACTCTAGAGAAAGTAAAGAGAANATGCTCAAACCAGGAACCACAAGAAGATTGAAGAAATGTCCCCTTGGCTAGAAAAGACAGCAGCAAATTTTGAGAGAGACTTCACATCTGGGGTGTATAGTACTAGGAAACAGGAAAAATAGCAAAGGAAAAATAGGAAAGACACATCTTAGTTAAAAGCAAAAGGCAAGAAGCTGTTACTGTTGGCTATTACATTGCAAATCTAACCAATTGAACTTAGCAGTGTGAATGAAACAGTTAACAAAGAGCTTAATTAGAAACAACATTTTGAGGGGAGTAGCAGTGTCAAAGGGAATGTCACTGGGTGAAATTGACCTGATTTTT
>WEIV01019447.1:5016-25093 GCA_013390005.1 Calyptomena viridis | reverse complement strand
TGAACTTCTCAGAAATGTACTTATTGAATATCCTCACTCCAGCTGACTTTACTCTGTTAAAGTGAAATCTGTAAATCCTTCTTGGGTATATAAATCACATCAACATTTTCACCATACAGAAGAAAATCTGGGTTGCTGAAGACCAAGCATGCAATTTACACACAATACGTCATTGCAAAAAATCAAAAAGAAACTCTTAAGAAGGGAGATATTTTTAAATACATCTGACTTCTAGGTAGTGACATTTATGAGGGAAGTTTTCTGGAAATTCTTTGAATAGTACAATTTTATACTTGTTTTCCAAAAAAACATGCATCCAAAACGCCAGAAGTGTAAAAAGAAGGATTTCTTATAAGCAGTCTCCTCTAAATCAAATTCTTACTTGCTTAAGCATATTTAATTGCTCTTGCAGGCTCTGGGCTTTGTCAGCTTCTTTTTTCATCTCACTGAAATTCCATTTGAATTCTGCAATTTGTAAACGTAGTGAGCGGCGTTCCACCTCTGCTGTATGAAGTCTTTGTGTAAATTCAAATATTTGCTTCTGCAATGATTCTATGTTTTCCTGTTTATAATCAGAAAAAAAATTAATATGCTTTAACTCATAACGTGTATTTTAGCAATCAAATAAGTCACATATAATAACTAAGCAAAGTAGACAAAGTTCTCATTTTGCTCTCCATCTTTAGAAGACACACACGGGTGCAAAAATGTGAATCTCATTCACCTACTCTTAGGTGTTTCAGAAAATTCTATTTTAAAGGAAGTACCATTTTCATGTATGGCCCACAATAAAAGACTGCTTATTTGATAATGTTTATGCTTTAATTTTGGTTAAAGGGGAGAAGGTTATCTTTACTGAAAGACAGAACGCTAAGCAGAACACCGGAAAAAAACAAACCAAAACCAAAACAACAACAACAACAAAAAATTAACAGTTAAAGCCAAAAGCAAGTTTGTTCTTATAAAGCAAATACAATTTTCATAAAACTTTTAAAAAATCTTTTTCTTGGATCAAATATTTTCTTAAAATTCTTTGACAGTAAAATAAAATTATCTATTGATGCCCTAATGCTTCTGAATGTTATGAATGTTCTGAGTGTTACGAATCAGCTTCTGATGTCTTGGTAATTGACTTCAGTGTAACAGGCTAATAAACAATCTAAAGCAAGATTAATGGTATTATCAAGAGATTTTTTATCATAAGAGTTTTTATGAAACTACTACTTGAAGTACTGCTATATGAAGTAGCACTATAAATTTGCATACCATACTGCATAGTCTGTCACATAATCCAGCTTCCAGGGCCTGAGAATTTATTTTATGAAGTCCATGAGCCAGGCTGCGTACCAAGGAGTCTTTCTGCAGGTAAGTAATGCACTTGCTGTGGTCTAATGGAACAGTCTCCATTATTAGAGTCAGCTTGTCCATAAGTTTTGAAAAGGAGTTCCTGGCAGCACTTAAAAGTAACTTTCTAGAAAGCCAGGTCTTTGTATCTTTAAGAAAAAAACAATACAAAAGAAACATCAATTAGATCATTAGTTTCAGTTTCTTTCAGTGAAAATAAAAGCAACAGCAAATAGCATTTTTAAAATAGTCAGTAAGAAATTTCCATTAAAGATTGGATGATTGAGTATTTAGCAATGAAAATTCTATTCTTATCAATTTTTGAATGGAAAGGTATGATAGGAGTCTAAAGAATAGGACTTGTTTGCCAAGACTATTTTTCCAATTGTTACCATGTTCTTCTCCAATACTAAACTTTCTTTGGTGTTCTAATTTTGTAATTCAGAAAACATGCAAGATGGTTGCAAGCAAATGCAAGTGAGGTCAAGCAAGTCAGATGTGATAGCACATGGTAAATCACTTTATCACAATATTTACAATGCAAATTTCTGAGGGTTTCCTGACTCTTCTTGCTGCCCCGCCATAGATGTCTAAATCATTTGCTGTTCAAAATTAGTGAGGCTTGGTACCTTAATGCCATACTATTTATATTCTGAGACAAGAGAATATAATTTACCTTATTCCAAGGCAATTAAAATTTTACAGCTACAATTACTTATTTCCCCACAGGATTTTGGTAATCATCCTTCTCATATAATGGACTTAAGGCCCCAGCACACCCAACATGTCCGGCTTACTGCTAGATTCGTCAGGTCTGTAATTAATAATTGTGTTTAATGTTGATAAATAAAATTGTCAGTGCTCCTTCCACTAATTGGTATTCCAGATAACAGTTAATAGGTTTATTTATGCCTTAATAAAAGTCTTGTAATTTAGTTTTCCCTCTGCTAGGCAGGTCTTAATCTGTCATTACTTGTCTTATGATACTATCAGTGTAAGATGACAAGCATGGAAGAGCTTATTTACATTCAGTAGTACAGCAGATCTCCTGTTGCTGCAGTGAACTAAAATATTTACTTAACAATATAAGCAGAAAAAACAGTAACCATAGCCTAAGTTAAAAAAATGTTTTTATAGATTGTGAAGAAAAAACCCAAAGGTTCAAAGCAAACAAAACATGATTATTAATATTTTTATACTACAATTTTCACTGTAAGGAAGACTATTTACAGATGAGATGAAATTTATCTGTAAGCAAATAACAAAAAAACCCCATATGATAAAATCAAATATTCTATTTTCAGAGCCATTCTGCTTGATTTTGAAACACCACCATTCCAACTATTCCACTGCTTAAATGGAGCTCACTTTTGGATACATGCTCTCTGTAATCTGAGCTACCAGTAGATCTGTCTAATCTTCATGACCAACATAGCATTCTTTCTATTCATATTTAAAGTTAAAAATTTTATTCAGCATTTTTGCTCTTCAACTAACAAAACATCGTTTGAAATAAAAGAAAAAACATTCTTTCTATACCCAGAAAATCTGCTATCATTTTTTCTGCTATAGCTGCTATAGTTCTGTCTTGGCCAAAGGTCCTTTCTTTTCATTACGCTGATTCTCTATTACTTATCATACAGAAGAAAAAACTATCTTCCNAGCGCCATGCCGTTCTTGTCCCAAGGTGCTGTGTTATACTCTGTCCTTGCGGGTCAAAACCAGTCTGTCTTCGTATCATTTTATCATAGTCTTTTTTAGTAAATTGTAACTTTGACTTGCAATCTCTTTTAAATTGGGTTCATTTCTCCTGCTGGTTTACTTTTAAACCAGCACACTTCCTCAATGTAAGTCTTATCACAGATTATCCTTTTACAGTTGTCATTTAGCTGCAAAGACCCTCTTTTACCCAGTCATGATACACTCACTAGCCTGAATGTTTAATGGCACTAACCAAAAATTAAAACTAGAGAATTTATATGGCCTTCCATGTAACATAACACCAAAACCTTCTAAAAAACTCACCTTTGCCATGATTTTTGGCAAATATCAAACAAGGATAGCATCATATGTGCAGTACCTTTCCCTGTGTCTAGCATCTCACCTTTAACTGGATTAAAAATAAATCTTAAATAACAGTTCAGACAATTGTATTAATAGTCACCTCCTTTATTTTTTGTATGAAGAGTAGCTTGGAGTAAATACACAGAAATATGTTGAAGTAACTGATTGCTGTGAAAGACAAAATGAGAATGTAATTCAATTCTATAAGTACCTATAGTAACTGGGAAGAGTATATACTGTTTAAGTATATACATTTTAAGCACTTGCCATGAAGGATCAAGGAATTACAATGAAAACACTAAATTATGCACATTATGGTGTGTATCAGAAATAGTTAACACAAATAAATGCACAGTACAAAGCGTAATTAAGTCTTACATTAAATAAATGAAGAAAAAGACAATGAAAAGTGTCAAATCTTACTTCACTAACAGTGAAGTAAACAATGATTGTTTACTCTGTTCTGGTGAAGTTGAACAGTCAGCAGGATTAACTTAGTATTATGCAAGACGAAAAAGCTCATGTCAAAAGCTTTGTATATGTAACAGCTGACAATATTTGTCCTGAAAAAGCTTGGTCTTTACTTCTTCGGTTTATCACAGTACAGATTCTCTTCTAACAAACCAAAGAAAGTAACCTCACAAAAAAACAAAACAAGAAACTTTAACACTGTAATGAACTTCTATTGATACTGAAGCTAAGAAGTCTTTCCAAGAAATGCTAGAATGAGAACCAAACTAACAAACACTATGAAGGGAAATGATCATCAATGTCAAACCAAAATCTCTTATTTAAAACTTAAAAGATCAAGAAATGTGACTCAAATCAGCAGGGCTCACAAACCTAAATGTTCCACTGTTACCTGAGTGATCTGGATTTGGTTTCTTTCCTCCAATGGTTCTTCAGAACCTAGCCATCTTTAAACATAATTTTTAAGAACACTGAACCATCTCATCGATCTGATTCCATCTCATCGATCCAGACAGCACCTTCTTGTACATACTTTCTCTTGTGATGGACAGTCTAATCTGGAATTGCCATTATTTAAAGATCTGAAGAGCACAGATGCCTATGACTGCCTATTTACAGTTTAAAAAAATTTCAAATTTATTTCAGTTATTTTGAAGTTTTAAGTCCTACTTAAAATATTACTCACAGAACATAAAATAGTTTTCTAAGTGAGGAAGCTTTCATTCAAATATATTCCTTTAGAGCCGAATTACTTCAATATTTCTGGAAATTCCATGACAAACTTTAAAATATTTAGTACTATTTTTTGAAGTACTTGGTTCTTGGGAGACTTTGGATCTCACGAGGAACAGAATTCCAAGTAATACATTAACAGTTAGACCTTGAGATTCTGTGAAAATGACTTAAATTAGAGATAAGATATAAAAAAATCACCACATTGACTGTGGCCATAACATTCTCAGCATGGCTAGTCCTAATTCTCAAAACCAAACCTCTGTTAAGCACAGAGATATCTACTAAATTGAGCCCACTAAAATTCTCATATACATCAAACTGGCAAAATATCATGTTTAGGGTATTCTAACTAGTCACTTCAGTATGACTGTGCAGCAGCTGAGTTTCTCTTGATTCTGCAATTTACTGTTTCTACACGACACTCTATACACAGGCACACTTACACTATAAACACTGTAAATATTCTGAAACAGGGTTCAAACTTTGCTTCATTAGGATGTGAATTTAAGTTACTGAGAACAAGATGATCAAAGAGAGCACCTGAAACTACATCAAAACACGTTTGTTTCTATGACAGTCTTCCAGTTCCAGTTTACTGTTTAGGCTTCTAGGAAATGTATCACCTTATTCTGTCCTGCTACTTCCCTTTATTCCTATAAATTATCCCTCCTTTAATATCCTTTATTATGTGACAGGAATGCTGGTACCTTAAAACTACAAGTTACCAAAGAACTAAGGATGGCAACAATGCAGATGGACCAAGTAAAATCTTACATCAAGTTCTCACTGCAATTAAATTACAGAAAATAGTTAGCAGCTGGGAATCACGAGGTGACATTTCCAGAGACTGATACTACGATTTTCCATAGGCATAGTAGAATTCTATACAAGGAGAGACTGAGAAAACTAGGGAATTAGACACAAGTCTAATTAAGCATAAACTTAGAGAGGCAACACAATAGAGATATAAAATAAGGACTGCTATACATTGTGTAAATTGAGAGCATTTTATTTCTCTCTCAAAACCTGTAAGATAGAAAGGAAACCACATGAAAATAGCACCCACAAAATTCAATTGTTTTCCAGATTTGGAAATATGACATAAAACACACTAGGAAATTATTTCCTTTTAGTCAGCAGTTATAATGTCCCAGGTTGAGTATGTGCCATTTTCAGATCCTGCACTTAAGCAACACATAGATCAAACAAAATGAAATGACATAGATCTTTTCTATAGAAAAATATTAGGTTGAGCTTTAGTAAAACACTTTTTGAATATTAGAACAGTGGCACAAGATAGCTAGAAACCTTGTAAAAGTTACTTCATTGGAAGCTTTTAAGATCAGGTTAGCCAAATACCCATTGATGTGGTGTAGATTTTTTTTATTACCTCATAACCAAGCAGTTTATATGCTTCTAAAAGCACTTTCCAGCCTTTGGTTCCCATGACTCTATATGTCGAAAGGATAAAGTATCATATCACCAGTTATAGAAAATTAACTTGTTTCAACAATACAGGTCTTAGGAGATTTGATCAAGAATAGTTTAGATAAAATCCTAAAGATGGAAATTATGTAACTGCCCTGACTTTTTTTTAATCTATTGCAAGAATATACTTTTAAAATTACCTGGTTTGTTAACAACATCCTGCAGCTCAGTGACAGAGCCTATTATTGCAGCAAGGAGGTTAGAACTAGTAAACCAGCTGAGTGCTGCAATACAGTCAAGCTCTTCCTCTTCACAACCTGTGGAAGAAAACTGTAGCTAGTAACAATATAACTGAATTAACTTGGATAAGGCACACTACTATCTCCAGCTCTTTCAGAAACTGACTTGGATAAGGCACACTACTATCTCCAGCTCTTTCAGAAACTGACTAAGTATATAAGCCATAGACTAATTCTTCTTTTAGAACAATTTAGACCACATTAAATATGCTTCCAGAACTACTAAAACAAAAAGGTAGATGAATCTCCTCCTTTGGGAAACATTTTCTATTCCATTTTTCCTTGTAGGGGGAACCATGAGCTGGTCTGGTAACAGAAAGGGAAAAGACGACAATATAATACCTAAAGAAAATTTAGAAATTACTATACGAATATTTTACTTGAATGAGAAGAACTTTTTTGCATTTTTCAGTAGGAAATAAATATTACAAGTTATTAATAAGAGGATATACCTTTTCAAAAAATACACTGCTGATCAGTAATGTAGGAACATTTCAAGATATTTATCACATAAAGGAAATACAGTAGTATCTAGTTCTGAAATCCATAACACAAATATTGAGGATATCAAACAGTGTGAATTCATGTGTGCAGTTGCAACTTTATTTGCAATGGTTAACACACTAAGCATTTCCTTTGTAATCTAAAAATCACAAATCCAGAAATTACATTTGTCAAAATGTCATTATATTTGTCTTTACACTCTATTAATAGTAATATTACTATAAGTTATTCACTAACCGTGTCATTTGACACAACATCTATCAAAAAATAAAACAATTAGCTTACTTGACAGATTACGCTTGCCTTTGGATTCTCCTACACAAACTCGAATTCCAATGCTTTCTTTTAAGCCATTTGTCCAGGTGAAGAGGAAACTAGAAGACTGGGCTAAAACTTTAAGTCTGTTAGCTGCCAAAACTGCAATCACAGCTCTTCGGAATACATAAATCAGGCCTTGGAATTTTCTTTTCCTTATTTTTACTTCATTTTGACTGTTTTCTTCATCATCAGAGAGAGCACGAACTAAAGTCCTAATCTTCTGGCTCACTAATTCATAAACGTTAACCTGATCCTGGAGAAAGTCTCTTTGGGAAGACATAGCACACAATCGACCATAGAGAGGATACAAGGCACCTGCCAATAGTGCACAGGCTGCCAGGAGAGATGAATGCTCCTTCTGAAACTGTATTAACGTATTTTTCACAGAAACACTTTCAAGGGCCAATTTCTCCTGATTTTTTTCAAGGGCATAAATTTTTTTCTTATTCTTTTCTACTGTTCCTTGGTATTCCTGGGATAAGAGAAAAAAAAAGACAAACAAAAGCAGAAGAAATATTAACAAAAAGATTTTTTTTTAATAACAAAATCATTTTTACCTAGACCAAAGCTAAAAGAAACTTTTTTTTTCACATTCAAATAACAGACATTAAAGAACAAAAATTATTAGTAATGATGATGACAATATCTCTTCCAGTAAACAGCTGCAGAGCCAGATATTTGAAAATGAATCAATAGTATGAGGAAAGTTTTCACAATCTTCAGTTACAAATGGATTCCCAGTTTCTGATGATAATCCACTAGTAATGCAATAGCCTACACAAGATCCAACAGCACCTGGTTGTCCACAATACAGTTTTATGGGCTGACTTAACAGGAAGCAATTATATGCTCCAATTTCAGAAAGAACATTGCTCTACAAAGCAGAAAGAAAGTTAGTGTAAGGGAGAGGAAAAAAAATAAGGAAGGCTCTGGAACATAAACCGAGACAGATTGGCAGCAGCTGGAAAAGGGGAAGTAAAGGTGATCTCTTAATTACTTTGTAATCAACCCCCTACTTATATACTCACAGATTAATTAGGTCTCTTTCAGAATTGAGTTTTCAAATGAATAGTGTAATACAGATATTTTGACTAGTGCCATTACAGATTTTTTTAAGTTACAGAATATTTTTTGTATTCCTCTATGTGCCCTGAAATAAAGAAAGAGTGAGATTTAAAATAGTAAACTGTTGTAGCAAAATGAAGATGTTAACAAGTTAGGGAATGCTAGAGCTAAGGATAGACTATGCAGACTGCAGTTCTTGTACAGGAATCAAGACACTATGCTGGGAGTTCTAAGTCACCTCAGAGACCTAAACTGGCTTCTTGACACATGAGAGCCCTCTGCGATTGGAACTGCAACCACATTTAAATGGATCCATTGGCATTAAGAGGTAATAAATTTTAGGCACTGTCCACAAACAACCCACAAGATCAAGTTAAATGTGTACGCTCCAGTTAAAATGCAAGGTCACAAACATGGATAGAATGGCAGATTCATATGATGAAGAAAACTGAGGACTATGCTAAATTTCAGATACCTCTCTTAGAGACATAGAAAATTTTGTTAAAAATTGGGTGACATTATTCCTGCTAGCAGTGGTCTAAAGAGAAGTAAAATTATATCATCTAGCCACATTATTATGTGTTCTACTTGGTACAGCTCCCAAGAAAGGGGTGAAGGGGGCACCTAATTTCCCTCCTCCACCCTGCAAGCACAACAGGATATATAACCTATCCCTAGAAAGAAAATAGAAGCTTCCACATTACACCCCCATCAGTTCATATGTCTTTGGCCAAGTAAATGTTTTATTGTTTTTTGGAAGGGAAAGAATTTATAATGCTATTAAAATACATCGAGTGATACAAAAATACAGTAGGCCACTAGAAGATTTAATAATTTCGAAATGCAATTTATAGGCCACATATATCCCTTAATGCTGAAATTAAGTAGGAACACATACAATACTTTCAGTGCCACTGCATTATTTACAGTGTTTGATTTTTATAGATAAAAACCCTGATAGCATGACTGGAAGGAACTGAAAAGGTAAGCCAAATTTAGAAAACAGCTTAGGTTTCTTGCCATCACAGGTGAAAGGCCAATATCTAAGTAAACAAACTGTGATCCCTTCAGGGCTCTTGGGCAGCAATACCAACATTCATCGCTCTGGCTAATTAAAGCTTGTTTTTGTGCTTACAGGGATATGGTATTATGCAAAAGTAAATAAGACAATCTCTGATTTCAGAAATATAAAAGTATTGTAACAAAATACATTTTCTTGCTTTTACTGGCTAACAATTTGTTTTGTCTTACCAGACAATGTTTCTAATATTTTCTTTAAAGCTTAAAAGCACAGTTTTTGAAAGGGACACATACTTCTCTTCCTAAACACTGGCAAGCTGTTTTTGTTCAGTGTTTGAGCTTTGAGGAGCACCTCATTGGGTTTGCAGAGCTTCATCAATTCCAAAAAATCAGGTGCTACTAGCAAAACTATTTTATCCTACTTCTTACTGCACCCTTACCCTTTATTCTGGCATGGAAACAGAACTGGAAACTAGAAATATGATGACACAGAAAATCAAAAAAGTTTTCCTTTTGCAGCTCTGACTCAGCATGGGTTGCACCAGCAGAGATAGCACCCACCCCACATATACTAAAGCTGCCCCCTGGGAGGGGAAATGACCAGGAGCGCAATGAACAGAGCAGGCAAACAGGCTGTGGGACGTCAGCCAGGGCACCATGACACCATTTGCACAGCAGTTTGCACATGCAGGGCCAGTAAGAAGGATGCTGAGGCACTCAAGTGCTTAGCTCAGTTGGTGTTCATCACCCTCATTGAGAACACTCAGGTGTGGTATCCACTCAGACAAAAGTTCCTTCCTGTGCACACACTACAAAGGACGGGGTGACCCAGACAGAGCACCCACAAAACCATGGGGTTTTTTTGAGGTCCAGGTCTCAGGCTGCAGGGACTGCCAAAGCCTAGTGCTGCTCTCAGAGGGCAGCAGAGAGAATAGCTGTGTGAAGTTTGATCACATTAGTGATCTGCTCACCCTAATGGTAGAATTATGAGATGAGGAAGAAAGACTAGGAAGAATTACTAGGGACTTTGAAGAAGAGATTGAATGGTAGAGCCACACTCTACCATATCTTAGACAAATGTATCCACTGTTCACACAAAGCAATGGATTCCCCACCCTCTCAACACCAGGCAGCAGGAGATCTTAGAGGCACAAGTGAGTGGAAACAGGTTTCTGCTTGGGGTGGTGGGTGAATCCCCTCCCAAACTACCTCACTTTCTCACGTGCTTTTATACAATAGGTAGGAGGCCCTGGAATCTCAGAACCAGGGAAATGAGAATGTGAATGAAAGTCCATCTGGGTTGGATGGATAATCCAGGGTAGGGCAGCCTTCCACCCCCACCATGACCTCTCAAATTAAGAAAAGAAGGTAGTAGTATTTGGTGACTCCTTTTTCAGAGGCTCCATTCCTCTGGATCCAGCGCATTGGGAGGTGTGTTGCCTCCCTGTGGCCCAGGTAAGACAAGTCACCAAGAGACTTCCCAGCCTGGTACAGCCCACTGATTATCACCCATTATTCATTTTCCAGGTGGGTAGCAACAAAGTACCAATAATGATGTGGATGATCAAGAGGGACCTCAGTGCCTTGGGACACTGGGTCAAGGGATCTGCAGCATCATTTGTATTCTCCTGTTCTGCCAGTTCCAGAATGAGGCAAGAAACAGAAAAATCATGCAGATGAACATCTGGCTTCTAGACTGGTGTTACCAACAGAATTTTGGAGTTTTTGATCATGTGTCAATTTATACGACATCAAGTCTGCTGACAACAAATGAGATCCTTCTGTCTCAAAGGGGAAAAAAGATCTTAGCTTAGGAGCTAGCAAGCTCATTTAGAGAGCTTTAAACTAGATTTGAAAGAAGATGAAGACAGAGCCAGGCTCAACAGAGATAAGATACGGGAAGGGGAAAACTACAGTAACCACTCAAGCAGCGAAAAGAGGCTTAAGAGGAGATAGCTCCAGTGAGTACAAGCATGCAAAGATGTAACCAAAAGACAGGACTTAGGGGGCGTCCCTTTGCACACACACTGAGATATCAACATAATCAAATACTTCTATAAAGTGCCAGTACACTGAAGGACACAGTATGGGGAACAAACAAGAGGAACAAGAGATCTGTGTGCAGCCACAGGGCTTTCATCTCATTGCAATTATGGAGACATGGCAGGATACCTCACATGACTGGAATGTTCTCATGGAAGTCTACAAGCTGTATAGGAGAGACAGACCAGGATGGCACAGTGGTGGGATTGACCTCTATGTGAGGCAACACTTGGAATGTATCAAGCTCTGTCTTGATGTGGATGATGAGCAAGTTGAGAGCTTACAGGTTAGGGTAAAACACCACACTAGTAAGGTTGACAATGTTGTGGGTGTTTGCTACAGGCCACCTGATCTTTAGCAGAGAAGGAAGTGTATGACAGCTCCTACAGGCAGTTTGGAGCACCCTCAAAGTTACAGGCAACGGTTCTTGTGCGGGACTTCGTAACTACCCTCATATCTGCTGGAAAAGCAGCACAGTGAAACACAAATAGTCCAGGAGGTTTGTGGAATGCAATGATGGCAAATTCCTGTCATAGTGCAAAATCCCACAAGGAATGGTGTGCTGCCCAACATCCCAACAAACAGAGAAAACCCTTCTGGTGATGTGGGAGCAGCCTTGACATCAGTGACCATGACATTGTAGAATTCTGTATCAGGTGAGGAGGAAGCAGGGCAGCAAATAAGACTGATGGACTTCAGGACATCTAACTGATCCTACAGGAAGAGGAGTCCAAAAGAGTGATCCAAAAGGATCACTTCCTCCAGGCTCAAGAACAATGCATTCCAAAAAGCAAGAAATCGGGCAAAGAAGGCAAGAGACCTCCATGGATGAATGAAGAACTTCTGTAATTACTCAAGCATAAGCAGTAAATACACAGGAGATGGAAGCAGGGTAAGGCCACTTGGAAGGCACATAGAGAGGTTGTGAGAGTAAGCAGAAATGAGACAAGGAAGGCCGAGGTCCATCTGGAAATACACCTGTTGAAGCATGTCAAGGACANCCACCTGATCTTTAGCAGAGAAGGAAGTGTATGACAGCTCCTACAGGCAGTTTGGAGCACCCTCAAAGTTACAGGCAACGGTTCTTGTGCGGGACTTCGTAACTACCCTCATATCTGCTGGAAAAGCAGCACAGTGAAACACAAATAGTCCAGGAGGTTTGTGGAATGCAATGATGGCAAATTCCTGTCATAGTGCAAAATCCCACAAGGAATGGTGTGCTGCCCAACATCCCAACAAACAGAGAAAACCCTTCTGGTGATGTGGGAGCAGCCTTGACATCAGTGACCATGACATTGTAGAATTCTGTATCAGGTGAGGAGGAAGCAGGGCAGCAAATAAGACTGATGGACTTCAGGACATCTAACTGATCCTACAGGAAGAGGAGTCCAAAAGAGTGATCCAAAAGGATCACTTCCTCCAGGCTCAAGAACAATGCATTCCAAAAAGCAAGAAATCGGGCAAAGAAGGCAAGAGACCTCCATGGATGAATGAAGAACTTCTGTAATTACTCAAGCATAAGCAGTAAATACACAGGAGATGGAAGCAGGGTAAGGCCACTTGGAAGGCACATAGAGAGGTTGTGAGAGTAAGCAGAAATGAGACAAGGAAGGCCGAGGTCCATCTGGAAATACACCTGTTGAAGCATGTCAAGGACAAGAGAGGTGATCCTGTCCCTCTACTTAGTGAGGCTGCATCTGGGGTCCTCAATACAAGAGAGACACGGAGCTCCTGGAGTGGGTCCAGCAGAGAACAACAAAGGGACTGGAGCATCTCTCCTATGAGGACAGAATTCAAGAAGAGATAACTGAGAGGGGACCTCATATGCTGTCACCTCATAGATAAGCTCAGGAAATCTGAGTTAAATGAGTGGACAGTGAGGTGGATCAAGAACAGGCTGAATGGCAGAGCTCAGAGGGTTGTGTTCAGCAAAGCAGAATCCAGGTGGAGGCCTATAGTCAATGGTTTTCCCCAANGTGAGGAGGAAGCAGGGCAGCAAATAAGACTGATGGACTTCAGGACATCTAACTGATCCTACAGGAAGAGGAGTCCAAAAGAGTGATCCAAAAGGATCACTTCCTCCAGGCTCAAGAACAATGCATTCCAAAAAGCAAGAAATCGGGCAAAGAAGGCAAGAGACCTCCATGGATGAATGAAGAACTTCTGTAATTACTCAAGCATAAGCAGTAAATACACAGGAGATGGAAGCAGGGTAAGGCCACTTGGAAGGCACATAGAGAGGTTGTGAGAGTAAGCAGAAATGAGACAAGGAAGGCCGAGGTCCATCTGGAAATACACCTGTTGAAGCATGTCAAGGACAAGAGAGGTGATCCTGTCCCTCTACTTAGTGAGGCTGCATCTGGGGTCCTCAATACAAGAGAGACACGGAGCTCCTGGAGTGGGTCCAGCAGAGAACAACAAAGGGACTGGAGCATCTCTCCTATGAGGACAGAATTCAAGAAGAGATAACTGAGAGGGGACCTCATATGCTGTCACCTCATAGATAAGCTCAGGAAATCTGAGTTAAATGAGTGGACAGTGAGGTGGATCAAGAACAGGCTGAATGGCAGAGCTCAGAGGGTTGTGTTCAGCAAAGCAGAATCCAGGTGGAGGCCTATAGTCAATGGTTTTCCCCAAGGATCAATACTGGATCCAGTCTTATTCAACTTGTTTGTTAAAATCTGTATGAAGGGATTGAGTGCACTCTCAGCAAGTTTGCTGATGATACAAAGCTGGGAGAGTGGCTGATAAACCTGGAATCTGTGCTGTCATTCAGTGGAACCTTGAGATAGTCTGGAGAACCGGGCAGAGAGAAACCTAATGAGGTTCAAAAAGGGCAAGTGTAGAGTCTTGGGAAGGAATAACCCCAAGTACCAGTACAGGTTGTGGGCTGACCTACTAGAGAGCAGCTCTGTGGAGAAGGACCTGGGAGTCCTGGTGAATGACAAGTTGACCATAAGCCTGCAGCATGCCCTTGCAGCTGAGAAGGCCAATGGTATCCCAGGGTGCTTTGAGAAAAGTGTGACTAGCAGGTCAAGGGAGGTGATCCTGCCTCTCTACTCAGCACTAGCAGGGCCATATCTGGAGTGCTGTGTCGAGTTCTGGGCTCCTCAGTACCAGAGAGACAAGTTGCTACTGAGAGCATCCAGCAGAAGACCACAAAGATCATCAGGGGTCTGTAGCATCTCTCTTATGAGGAGAGATTGCAGGAGCTGGGCCTATTCAGTCTAGAAAAGACCGAGCCTTTTCATCAGTCAGTACATATAAATATCTCAAAGGCAAGTGTCAAAAGAATGGTGCCAGACTCTTTTCAGTGATGTCCAACAACAGGATGAGGAGCAATGGCCAATTGCTCCTCAATAAAATACAAGAAGTTCCACTGCAACATGAGGAAGAACTTCTTTACATTGAGGGTGTCAGAGCACTAGAACAGGCTGTCCAGAGGGTTCATAGAGTCTCTCCCTTGAGACATTCAAAACACACTTGGACATGTTCTTGTGTAAGTAAACTGCCTAGGTGATCCTGCCTTGGCAGGGGCGTTAGACTAGATGATCTCCAGAGGTCCCTTCTAACCCTAAATATTCTGTAATTCTCATTAGTGTCTATAAGTATCTGAAGGGAGGGTGTCAAGAGAGTGGAAACAGGCTCTTGGTGGTGGTGCCAAGCAACAAGACAAGAGGCAACAGGCAGAAACTGATGCATAAGAAGTTCCACCTGAACATGAGGAAGAACTTCTGTACTGTGTGGGTAACTGTGCACTGGAACAGATTGCCCAGAGAGCTTGTGGAGTCTCCTCCACTGGAGATATTCAAGAACTGTCTGGTCACAACCCTGTGTAATGTGCTCTAGGATGACCCTGCTTAAGCAGGGAGGTTGGACCTGATGACCCATCATGGTCCCTTACAATCTGACCCATTCTGTCATTCTGTGAGTCTATGATCCTTGTATTTCAGCTGTTTTATTTTTCCAAATATATATATGTACCTATCCATATAAATAAACAACAAGATCTCTGTTCTTCCCTTGCTGTGGTTTAAATACATGGGCCAGACATGTCTACTAAAGATATCTGTTGGGTCAGGACCAGTATAGTTATGCATACTCCTCCTTTTGCACTGACTGCACTGACTTTTAAAACAATTGCAACATATCACATTCTTTATCTAATTCACCTGCCTTGCTGTAAAAGCAAGGCCTTCAAACAAAGGAAAAAAAAGCCAATATAAACTTATTTTTCTCCCTAGGGAACCTTTTCCCTTTCCTATTTAGCAAACCATTTCTTTTTGTTAAAATTAACATTTTTAAAGTAGTTACAGAATATTTCTCTTACAATGTGTTTTTGCATATCAGAACAAAACCTTTCTATTTTAAATCATTGCCACAAAAAATGGGGACAGTTTAATAAATATCTATATAATAAACAAAAAAACCCTGGTAGTTAAAATTCAGAGGACATTCCCTATGAGACTGTGAACAGCCTGAATAAATAATTAGTGTAAGGAGAAGGAAGAGGCATAGTAACATTTTAAAAATGGTACCCTATCAAATCAAGAGGACAGGACTCCTACTACAAAAGGCAAGGAAAAAAGACATGCATGTTGAGATTCATTGACTCTTCAAACATGGAGACCACTGACAAAGAGCAGTATCTATAGAGTGTCTTGTTTACTGCTGATCTGTATTAAGGCTACTCTGGGAATTTCTGCCCTACAGAAAAGCAGTGAAGCTGCTTTCAGATTACACCATCCAACCTACAGTAGCAACTGTGAAGTAGTATGTATTAACATTCATAAATCCTATCTTGGAACCAGGGACTCTGAACAGTACTGGCTGGGGACAGAAGGAATTTCAGGTGTCACTGCTACTAAAACCTCCAGAATTTGCAGTGTTAGATTTTAATCACAAGGAGACCATTCTGAAAAGCCCTAACTCTCTACTGGAGTTCTAACAAACCAAAACAATAATTTTTCAAGATACATTACTCATATTGCTGTGCAGGTAGAGCTCTCTGTTAACTCTTAAGAGCATGAATTGACACATTTCAGCTTGCTTTCACACGTGAACCTGCAATTCAAAAAATTAAAGAAGTCTCAACTTCTTTAATCTCTGAGGAGAAAATATCTAGAAGTATTCATGGAACACTGGTTGAGGACAAAGTTACAAATAAAGGGAAGCATCCTGTGATGTACCATTAGCTTGGTGCACAACAGCAAAAATTATTTACCTTCCCTTTTCAGAAAGGAACTAAACCGTACAAGGGGTTGTTTCACTAAAGTGCTTGTAATTAACACTCAGATCTTTGGATAGAAAATGCAGCAAGCTGCTACAGTTTGCCTGTAATGCTAGAATAAGTGTCCTACAGTGAGGAGACCCCCAGTTGTACAATGAAATACTGGCAAATTATATTCCAATTGGAATGATTATATGTTTCCTGTAAAATTTAATTAATAAAGTCTGCTAAAATTATTAAATTTAAATATTGCATTCTGTATATTTATGTAAATACTGTCAGTCAGTAAACCTAAAAGATCCTTTGAAGACATTCTGTAACTTTTTGGCACATTTTTCTTTGTTTCCTTTGGAAATAAGGCTGTCATCAGTCTGTCTGCACACCTCTGATCCAACAGAGCAGTGATCTTGCTGACAAAAATAGCTAACTGGCTCAAAATATAGCAGGTAAAATACAGTTGTTAAGTCTTCGGAAAAACAGGCAATCAGGATACGACAGCCCTAACAACAGACATTCACGGACCCTATGGATCCCATGGAGGGAAAGTCTTAATCTGGTATTCGCAAATCCAAAGTTAGTCACAAGTTAGAAATCCAGAAGAAATTATACTGTCTTCTTGACAGTTTGACACTGAATGGTAAGGAAGACAAACTGGAACATGGGATGAAAAGAGACTGTTGCATCATCTAAGTGTATACAGGTGTTGCACTACCTAGAATACACACTACCAGCTTGCACTCCATCTATGTTAGAAAACATGTCCAGACATTTCTAAGGCAAAACATTTCCCTTTTAGACACCCAGTAATCCTGCACAGCAAGTTGACAGATCAAGTTTTTTTCAAAGGACATGACTAATGCGTGCTGCACAAAACAGAGACACGTTTTCAGCTCTGCTGAAATTCAGCTGGGAACACTGGCAGTTTTGGTGCCATCCCAAAGAATGGTGCAGTATTGCACAGCACCAATTTTTTGCAAAAGACTAGAGTTCTGAAAGAGAAGACCCAGACATTTCTTTTGCACAGCATCCATAGGGAGAAGAAATCTATATTAAAGTATATCCACTTTTCTTTAGGAAGAAAATGTAATTTTTAAAATTAAAATTAAGCTTCCTCATTTCACCTTTTTTTTTGTTGGCAATGATTTCATAAGTTGAAACTAAAAAAATCTTAGGGGAATTTAATATAAATCTGGATGGCACTTATTCCACTCATAGGGATGCTTTTAGCATTGCCAATCTCCAACGTAAAATGTAAATACTAAGCAAATAATATATACAAGATTATAACTCTTTTCTAAGAAATTATCATCAACTGCTCTGTCAAAAGAATACCTCATAATTATATTTTTCAGCATGCAAAGACTTCCAAACCTAAAATCTGAGTCAAACACAGCATTCTTCTGAAGAAGTAAGTTTCAGGTGGTAGTCACAAAGTAAAAAGGCATATCATTTATTTCCTCTATTTCACAACACTTTTAATTGAAACACAAGGAATGTGAGTGAAAATACAGTGAACAGTGGATGTAGAATAATAGTGAAATTCTAAATTGAAAATAACTTTTCTAACAATCAGTGACAACAGTTTTACACTTCTGACTCACTGGTCTCCGCAGTATCTGTGTAATAGAGTCCTTCAATTCTGGTAAAATCTACCCTTGTAACTGGAAATTGGTTCTTAGGGTCAGAATGTATATACCTAAATTTATCCTAAGATGACACCACATTACTGTTACCCTACATAGTCTTTGCAAAGCATGACACTGAAAAAATAACTGCTGCTCTATATAATTCTTAAAACCAGCACGCAAATTCAACCTTGCAGCTTCAACATCTCAAAAAAAAAAAAAAATCACTAGCAACTGCAGGCCAAATTAGGCAATACACTTCTGGAATGTTTTAACAAAGTAATTTATTTCTTCTTATAAATGAAGCTAATACTAGCACAGGGTTTTGGTTTGGGTTTTTTTGGTTGGTCGATTGGTTGGTTAGTTGGTTGGGGTTTTTTGTTTTGGTTTTGGGTTTTTTGTTTGTTTGGAGGGTTTTGTTATTTTATTTTAAACAACTCTAAACTGGTTAGGAGCTTAAATGAAATAATTCTTCATACATTTACAAGTCACAAAAACCCCAGAAGTTCACATCACCATACCCGTGCCTTTGCATGAACTTCCTCAAGGAGATCTGAGTACTGCTGTTCCAAATACTTTTTTTCTTTCTGCCAACAGCTTGCTTGTGCTTTCATCTCTTCAGCCATTTTGTTAAAAACATCTTCCTGGCTCTGCTGAAGCTCCTTCATAGTTTTGGACTTGTTCTTACAAACATCTTCTAGGTGAGATATCTGTGTGACAAGCATTTTAGAAGAAATTATTTTACCTGTCTAAACATTTACTTCATTGTATATATTAATTTAACCACTGACTATTCCAGCATAAAATCTAACCTGTAATTCCTTCAACAAATCCATTAAAACTAAGTAAATGTCTTTCATGTCAGATTATTTACTTGAATTGTGCAACAAACAAACAAAAATTTGGTTTCCATTTTGCCATCCTTATGCCACCTTGCAGATATTTGTTGCTTTCTTTGTTGAAAACCTGAACTGGACACCTCCATATGTTTCTTTTCGAATAGGTGCATTAAATCTTGTGCTGCAAAAGTACTAGTCCAAGTATACCAGTCCTTTAGAAGTTTGTAAGAATTGCAAAAAAAATTTAAAAACCAGCCGTAGTTTTAATTTTTGTTTTAGTGGAAACACAAGAGTTCCAAATATCATTAAGAATTGAAAGAATTTCAGGAAATTTTAGCATACAGAATGTTTTTCTTACAAGAAGCTCATTAGTTTATGATGCGTTTTCAACCAATGTGAAGAGATTTACTGTGTGGATAAGTTTGCAGTTCCCATGGAAGCTAAATGGAGGACTGAATCAAGGTAACAATGACCTTTAAATACACATACTTGCACACTTTATTACTAGAGAATAGCAGAAAGATACCTTCCTAATAGGTCACACAAGAGAAAAATTTTGTTCTCAAGAAAACAAGTACAACTAACAATACTGTTCAAAATCCCTAAAAAGCTGGTGATTACACGAAAAGAACCCTAGAGACCTCACAGTCAATATCAGTAACTACACTAAATAAAAAAGCAAGAGACAATAAGACCCTCAAATACTGCCAACAATGTTTACTTCCTTCTCTTCTGTTCCATTTCTTCCTTTACTTCACAAGGAAAACAGAAATGTACATCAAATTGGCATAATTCAGATTTTATCCTATGTCTCTTTAGTAATTTTAATTTACTGCTGGTGTATTTATGAAATGATGGTCAGAGTTAAAACAATTCACCATAACCAGCCTAGTACCTTACTCAGGCCAGAAGAGTGGTCACAATTCCAGAAGATGGTAATTGTCCAAAAGAGCTTTCTTCTTCCTTTGACTCAAAGACAAAACGTCAGGGTGTTGTGGTTTCAAGTAGCCAGAGTTTTTTATTAGCTGGGGGGGGCTAGGAGAGAGGCTTCTTTAAGAAGCTGCTGGAGTTTTTCTCTGCTCTAAGCTAGCC
>WEIV01019444.1:0-11947 GCA_013390005.1 Calyptomena viridis | reverse complement strand
GTGTGGCAGCAGTGTCTGAAGAACTCTTGTCCGTGGGATGGACTCACACTGGGACAGTTAATGAAAAACTGTCTCCCATGGGAGGGACACCATGGGAAGCAGAGGAAGGACTCCTGTTTCTGAGTAGCAGCAGACCATAACAACTGACTGTAACCCCCATTCCCATCTCCTGGCACTGCTGGGGGGGAAGGAGGTAGAACCTGGAAGGAGACGTGGTGGGAGAAAGTTGTCTTTAAAATTTATTTTACTTCTCATTCTTAAAAAGTTCAATTGATATCTTTACTTGGAGTCTGTTTTGCCTGTGACGATGACCAGTAAGAGATCTCTCATGGTCCCTCTCTCAACTCATGAAACCCTTCCTCATATTTTCTCTCCTCTGCCTGTTTGCAGAGTGGAGTGAGAGAGTGGCTTTAGTGGGTACCTGGCATCCATCCAGGGTCAAACCACTACAATATAGAATTCAAAATTTTCCTCTTGCACCCTTCATAATGATAATATTATATGGAAAGATATTGATATATATTTATTTTACCATTTCCATTTAGAATACAGCAAAGATCTGCTGCCCTCCTTTTAGTAGAATTATGTGTCTCATAGTATACTAGATCTTTTTTGTGGCACTGATTAATAAATGGACAGTTTTCTTGATAGAATAGACATTCATAGTGCTCCTGCTTCTTAAGTGCATCCATAATGTATTCAGTAACAAAGGATGAGATCAAATCTATCAGCCTTAAAAATCTAAATTTTGAATACCAAAAGCTTAGTCCTTATAAACTTTCCAGATAGGAGTTTCTGAGGCCTCCAGAGGCAAGAGCTGTCCAGCAAAAGCTAGGAATGTAAATCAGGCAAATGTGAAGTAAATGTGAAGGTAAACATGACACAGAGTTCATCCTATCCTATATTTACAACATTAGAAATACATTTCCATACCATCCGTGTTTCTTACCAAAATTTTCCTATCAGAGAAGTGGCTTAACTTGCTGTCTCCAGAATGGGGATTGTTTCTAGGGAGAAAGAACAGTGAGATACACATTCTTTGAACATAACATCTACAGATTCATAATCAAAAGTCTTAGAAATTACTTTGAAAATTGTAATATGAGGATGTAATTTGCCCTATTTGGGACAACAGCTATGCATCTATTATGTTCACTGAAATCTCTGTTTCCCTCGGCCTTTTTGAACATCCCCATGATCATTCATTGTGTGCAAAATTATTTCAATACTTTCTCCCACAGTAACAGCAAGTGACAGCACTCTATGTACTTCAGTGTTGCAGCATTCTTATGCCATTCAGTTCTAAGAAATGTAAGCAGCCTTTATGTACATAAAAAAAAATTTCAATTAAGCATTGTGTCCCATTTTTCAGCACAAGTATTACCTTCCAGCAATAAGGAATAAATCGTTTTATAGTTAGGAAAATACCCAAGGTAATTCAAGTCATTCATACTGTTGTGATCCTTGTCCCTATGATACAAAATGTACTCGCTCTGCAGTAATTCTGTAACACTGATAAAAGATGAAGAATTTCCCCTTACAATATTTCTAATATTTATGAAGACATATCTTGGGTTTATTCAAGACTTTTTTTCTAATCTAACAAAAAGTCCATTGTGAATTTGGATGAGAGAAGTATCGATTTAATACACATGAACAAACGTATGGGTCATCTTAGAGTCAGAAAAATGTTTTGTTTTCTCATATTTAGGGAGCATAAGCAGGTTGAAACTTCTTTTGGTCTAAGTCTAGTTTAATTGAATGTAATCCATACCCAGATCCCTTTATTATAGGAGGGTAAAAATTGATGTGATCAGCCCCAATCTTTTTAGAAAACGAGCTCATAAAATCCTCCAGTAACAATTGAAATTTGAAGCATTTATGTTGTTGGGGTTTTTTCTTTTTTTTTTTTTTTTTTTTTTGTGGCTTAAATACTAAACCAAATTCTTCAGGCTTATTAAAAATTGTTACATACTTCTGTAAATTTATCTAGATCACTATCATGTTTTATATTCCCTTCTTGAAGCTAATAATCTTTTTTGTCTTGTCAGTCCAAACTCTCTATTTCCATTTGAATCACTTCTTCAAGATTCTGAATTCTTTCTTTGATATTATGAGGTCTTGATTGCATCTTAAAGGTCTGCCTTCTCCTGTGATGAGGAATAACATGCAAGTTGGCATAAAAAAAAAGTCAAGCTCTCTAAAATAATTTCATATTGGAGATAAAATCAAACTGCTCTTCAGGAAGAGGACAGTCACTCAGTCTCTATCCGAAGACATGTTCAGAGACAGGAAAATTTGAAGACATGATTGTAAAAGGTGCTATGAGTGCTAAATGATGTGGATGTAAAAGGGAATAAATGAGAAGATGTTGCATACGACATGCAAAAAACCCCATAAAAAGCAATATTGAAGCTGGGATATATGCAGAGGTATAGCAAGGAAGTTAGGCAAGTCAGATAAGGAAAACAGAAAAAGAAAAAACCTTCAAGTTAAAAGAGAAGAAAATATGGGGATGAAGAAAGGCCAGATCTTCAAGGACGACTAGAGATAGATGGTATTAAAGGAGATGTCTGATGATTCACCCAAAGAGTAAATGAATTTATGTTCCACATACCTCAGATAGAAAGAACCAGTAGTATTTCTCTGCACTCAGCTTGCAGGGTGGTTGCACTGCTCATATGTTTGTAAAGGTATACACGTATTTAATTATACTATATTTAAATATATATCTGAAGCTATAATAATAGTGAAAATTCTTGGTTTCAAGAACCTTTGACTTGCCAATGCATAGTTTTGCCATACTGAAGGAAGATAAGGAAGTCAAGAAAATTTAAAAATAAAAAAAAAATCATGTCATCATTTAATGGAATTGTCTTGGCATATATTTGATGGCCTGACTCCTTAATACTTGAAGATTTCAAAGAGTAATAGTATAAACATCGAGACCAGATGATGAGTAGCTATGTCATAGATCTAGCATTCCACAGCTGGATGACTCTTTCTCTATTTCAAGCTTAGTTAACTGATCACTCCTCCATCTCTTTCATCCAGAAATCCAGTTTTTAAAAAAACCAATGAATGGAAAAGAATGAAAGTAATGGCACCTTAATTTCATTGGCCTGTGAATTTGGGTTTTTAATGGTTACTCTGCAAGCCCAATTTGAGTGCTGTTTATTACTCTGTGAAATTACTTCTGATAGCTACACATCCAGTCAATACACAGAAAGAGACCACATAACCTCTGTCCAGTTCAGGTTTAAAGCAGCTTCTGATAACTTCAGTGTAATTTGGCCCATCTGCTTTATTCTGTCTTATGTAGCTGTATCAGAGCATAAAGCATAATATTATTCAAATATCCCATCATGACAGAAAATATTAGTTACCTATCTGATAAAGGAATATTCATGTTACAGACGGATTGCAAATGACATTCGATGGTCCTGATTAGTGCAAAAACTAATGAGTATCCTCTTGATGATATCAAAAGACTTATGATTGAAATGGGGGTGTTTGAAGAAGGATTGTTATACACCCTAAAGAAATTGAAACAATTTTTGTAATGGTTATAGCACTTCAGTGATATTTTCCTGGTTTGGAAAAATGATTATAACTCACTGGAAAGGTTTATTATGGAGCTGAATAATTTATATTTCACCATTATATTTGATGGAAAGCAGAGGCAGAAGACTGTTAACTATCTTGATGTAAGTCAGGCACTGATTTGATCCCCGTGACAGCAGAACACATTTTGGTTTTCTGCGGATGAGACAGAAATAGTCACTGGAAAAAAAACTTTTTTTTTTTTACGAAAGCTTTCAAAATAAGAGAAAACTTTATATAATAGTTGCATTAACACAAGATATGACCATACTCATCAAAGAAGAGTTTTTTTTTCCATATCGTCCCTGCCAATTCACCTCCAACCCAACATTATGGCAATATTAAATGCAAAATAATATGACTAATACAAACAAGATTTTTGACACCACAAGCATTTTCTAGACTCATTTCACAGAGTTTGTAGCAGTTTTAATGGAACAAGGCCAACTCAAAGCTGAAGAGACTAACTTTGAAAATGATGTATTTAGCACAGCTGGAAGGTGTAGTTCCCCTGTAATCTCAGAGAAATCAATGGAAAACAGTAATGTGTGGTATCTCCCAGGAGTCCATACCAGCACAAATACTATCTAGAATCTTCATCAATTACATAGTGGGATTGAATGCACTCTCAGCAAATCTGCGTATGACAACAAGCTGGGTGGCATGTTAGAAAGATGAGATGTCATTTAGAGGGACCTGGACAAGCTCAAGGAATGGGCCCATGGGAACCTCAAAAAGTTCAATAAGGCCATTTTCAAGATCCTATACCTGAGTTGGGGCAATCCTCCATATCAACACTAGGGGATGAATGGATCAAGAACAGCCCCACAGAGAAGAATTTGGGAATACTGGTGGATGAAAAATTGGGCATGAGCTGGAAAGGTGCACTTTTAGAGGAGAAAGATTGGACTGCATGAAAAAAAGCAATGATTTTCCCTCTCTACTCTACTCTCATGAGACCCCAACTGGAGTACTGCATTCAGGTCTAGGGACAAGAAAGACAGTTTGAACAGGTTCAGAGGAAGGCTACGATGATGATCAAAAGTGATGGAACACAAAGGATGAGACAGTTGAGGTTGTTCAGCCTCGGGAAGAAAAGACTCCAGAGAGACCTTATTGTGGCCTTTCAATATTTTAAAGATGGAGGGATCCTTTTTTTCCAAGGCTTGTAGAGACAGGACAAGGGCCATGATCTCAAACCAAGGGAAAGCAAGTTTAGATTGGACATAAGTGGCACTGGTTTATTATGATATTAATTATTGGGTTGGAAACAACTCAAATGTGTCTAGGGGGAGGGATAGGTCAAATCTCATGGAGGTGAGATAATGGCCTATCCCACATGGCGGTCCCTGCAGCCTCACCACGTGACCTCATAGTAGCTGTCAATCAAAAGGCAGCTTGGCAGCACACACACACCATGCCTCCTGGAGCTCCTAACCCAGCCTCAGAATGGCTGGCAGAGTCAGAGCACCATCCTTCATCCCACACCAGAGCCCCAGAATGGCCAGTGGGCCAGAAGTCCTGCCTGGGAGAAGTGGCTGCAGGGGACAGAATACATAAAAACTGCATGTGTGGCCTCCATATTTTGCTCAAGAACTACTTCCTGGCCATGTGGAACCTGGACATGCACAGGACTCTCTGGTGGTAGTTAGGATCTTATCTTAATCTCTTTTCTTCTTTCTTCTTCCTCCTTCTTTTAATCTCCTTTCTTAATATTTTGGGTAATTTAAAACGGATGGGTTGAATTTTGTGAACTTTTGTGGATTAGAATGTGCCAAGTGGAATGTGCTTTGTGGAATGCTTTGCTTTGGCTGTTTGTCACCCCTTTAAAATTTTGCCAAGACCTCTGATTTTCTCCTCATTTAAAGTTATCAGTAAAAGTATCTTCTGAGAAAGATGTGCATCATCTTCTCTTCACGCTACCTCAAGGTATTAAAGAACTGACAGCTCCTCTAAAAATTCAGTGAGCAAATTTTTAGAGCCTTGTATATTTTTAAAAGTAAAACTCCTGATTGAGCTTGTAGCTCCAGGTCTAGTGTCGAACAGGGCATGAGGAAGACATTTTTCATTGTGAAAGTGGTGAGACTCTGGCACAGGTTGCCTAGAGAATTGGAGGGTGCTCCATTCCTGAAAGTCTTCAAAGTCAGGTTTTGTGGGGCTTTGAGCAACCTGTTCTAGTGGGAGAAGTCCCTGTCCATGGCAGGGGAGCTGGACTAGATGATATTTAATTGTTCTTTTCAACATAAACCATTCTATCATTTGTGATCCCTTTGTCTGAAGAGTCACATGTGGACTCCTTGATAGAAGGTTTTTATCTTTATGTATAATTCCCATGAACGTGGCCCCCTTGGGCTACTGTTCACACTGAGAATCACAAATCAAAGACCAATAGACAAGATTATATACACATAAAGATATTTCCTGACAGAAGCCAGAAACTGGTGTTTTAGGTATTTTCACTTTTATTACCATCTGTTAATAAGGCCTAGGGTATATATTGATGTATTTCATGCCTAAAAATATTTGCTGAAAGGCCACTAGCTGCTTTCAAAAGGAATAAAAGATAATAAAGATCTCTTGGTACATGGTAATTATGATAAATATATCAATAAAAGTAATTTTGCAAGTAGTCCTGTGCTAAAGTGCTTTCTTTTCCTAACCACAAGCAGTTCATAAAATGACATTAAGACAAAATTCACTTATCCACTCCCTAGTTGGAGTCTTTGGAGAAAACAGAGACATCCACCTTTGTGACTGTTGTCTCTGTCTTACAGTTTATGCTATAGAGAAAGCCATGCCTGCAAAATCTGGGAAAAAAAATCTGGAAAATTCACCTGGAAGGAATTACACATCTCCACCTGCAACAAAACATTTGCCTGGAAGGTAAATCTGACATAAAATGTGGTTTAACATTGTGTTTTAACACAGAATACCTGGTAATAGACACATGGCTGATAGCTTCAATGCTGCATAAAGAAACCTCCATAAAGCTCCTCAGACTAATAGGTTCCTCCCCTTCATATTGACTCTCTGTAGGAAGATCTTCAGGGTTGCTTTTGTGCAACATGGCAGCTATTCATGGGCGGAAAATACAAGTACATCCATTGCTTGGTATGTAGCACAGGTTGCACTTACTTGGACAGGATCTGGACCTCTGTCAATCAGTCTATTTTCTCTCATAGAGTGTGATTATCACACAGGTATTTGAGGCTGTGGTGCCTGAGCTGAAGATAGGCTCAGGTCTCCTATATACCATGCCATATTTAGTGAACCCACACAGATATCCTGGATACCCTGGGGTGAAAGGTACTGCATTTTTCCAGAAAAGTCACCAGTGTTACTGACACTCGGCAGAAAGGATGATTTCAGGGGCTTATTTTCAGATGTGTAGATATCTTTTCTGTAAGGGACTTGGTATCACCCGCCACAGGACCTCCTTGGATTTTTAGACAGACTGTTCATTAGTGGACATTTGATGTTACTTCCCAGAATGATTTGGGTTTCAGAGCGCCCTTGAGGGAGATCTGTCTCACCCAGTATTGAAGCAGCCTTTACACATGCACTGGTTTTAGATGGAACCAAGTTAAATTTCCTCATGGCAGGTTGTATGGTGCCATATATGATGGGAATGAAAGAATAGATGATCTATGAAGTCCAATTTGCTGCTAAGTAGGATGTGTGTGAGAAAGTAGGGAGTGCTAGTTCAGCTTGCTGTTTGCTGATTTGCAGGATGTGAACAAGAGACAGTGGGGTACATGGGGAGCTGGGGTGAGCTATGTTCAAAGCTGTAATACACTGTGACTAGCTGTGAGGAAGAAGATGGAGAGGAAGGCCGGAAAGGTGGAAGGGGGTGTATGACCTCCCAAGGCTCCCTCAGACATAAGCAATGGCACAGAAGATCATATAGAAAAGGGCAGAGTTGTGCCCTCTGGCAACACCTTCTGGGAAGTACTGGCCATACGTAACAGAATAGAGAAGACAGTATAAAATATCCAGGAGGGAGGTGGGAGTTGAGCTACACGCATTCTTCCATTCAGATCATGTTGTCTTCATGGGGACACCCGCTAAAGAATGTGTGCTGGTCAGCTCTCACCCTTCTCTGGATTGGTGATTGGACTGATTTGTTGCCTTGCATGAGTGTCCTGGGGAACACGGGGAAACAGGGAAACAGGGAGATAGAATAGAATCCACGCTTTGTATATGCTCTGCCACTCTCATATATGCTTTAATATTTAGTTTAATAAAAGTTTTATGTTATTCCCTCTTAATTGTGTGTTGTTCATGAATCCTTTTGAACTTAAACCACCATATTTTGAATTTCTGACCAAACAATGCTAGTAACATACTAATATTTTAACTATTATTGAACAGTATCCACATGTGTCAAAGTCTTCTCTGTCAAAGTCTCACTCTGCTTCCCACCCATGGAATTGTGTGAGCATGAGGCTGGAAGGGTAGAAGTGGGTAGAAGACCCGAACTACCCAAAGAGATATTCCATGCCACACAATGTCATGCTCAGCTATAAAAAGTGAGAGGAGGGGAATTTACATAGGCTAGCTGTCTTTTACTTGGGAACTGGCAGGGCATGAGTCTACTGCTTGGAAGGTGGAGAGTGATTGCCTTTGTATCACTTGTTTCTCTTCTTCTTTCCTTTTCCACTTCTCCTTTGTTTATGAAACCATTTTTATCTTGACTCCTGAGTTTTACCCTTTCTTTTCTCTTCCCTTGTTTCACCGCTAGTAGTGGGTGGGGAGAAAGAGTGAGCAGCTGTGTGGTGTTTAACTGTCTACCCGGGTTAACCCAAAACAGCATGGCATAAACAAAAATACTATTTCTGTATCCAATCTTCTGCCAGGTTACCAGTGGTCTCCTGATTTGCACTTCCCATGCTTAAGAAAGAGACAAAGATCAGGAAATAAAATTATATGGATTGGCAAATAATTTGCAAACTCATGTTATGTGCTTGAGGCTAGAATCTGAAAACTAGTCACACTGTCTCTTGTCCAAATTAATCCTTTTTTACCGACATTTGCCTTTAACTACAGTGCTGGACATGTTCTAAATCACCCCACAACAGAAGAGCACATATTAGAAGACAGTATGTGTTGTGGCCAGGTTCTCTTGGGTGACACTCAGTTATGGCTCCAAGGGACCACAATACTGGACTTTGTTGAAGGGTGTGTTGTCCTCAGTTTGATTTTGTTCCATTCCTGGAGGCCTTTTTTTCGCCCTCTCTCTGCATTTTCCAAAGAGAGTGCCAGTAACATCTGCTTTTCAGCAAATGAAAACCTGGATGTGTGAACACCGCAGATGTGGTTGAAGAAGCTGTAGTATAAGTCACCAAACCCCTTTGATCTTAAGGGATATTTGCAAAGGTAACATATCTGCAGAGGCTGTTTGACTCTTTGCCAAAGGCCACCAGAAGTTACTGAGTCTCTAATCAAAATTTCCAGTTCAGTATGTTCCATCCCAACAGCTCCGTAGTTAATTTCGATCCCCTTTTATTGGAAATTGTATTTTCCTATTATTTAATGGGAGGATTCTAAAATTACTACTCATCTGTAATTCATTAAAAATAGCAGAAATTAACTTCTTCCGTAGGTATGACCAAGGGTCAGATTCTGTAATGAACTGTATAACCTGTGGAGGTTTGTTGAGGACTCTAGAGTTTTTTGGGCTATATACTGAATCGTGTGGCATAGAAATTCTATAAGGAAACTGAAAAGGAGACATAGGTGGATTTCACACATTTCTGTTAAATATCATGAAATGTCAAACTTATTTTCTACATAACATTTTAGCATCCTGGATTTCTACTGAATCACATCTAGGTTACTGCGGATACAGGCCTAATACTCAGCTAGCCCTTTGGGTTGCTAATCTCAAGAAGGGACAGGTGATTCCCAAATATCCTAGAGACATACCTGTTTGCAGCATTTCTCCTCTTAGCCGACTTGATTCCACTCCTTCCCAGCACAGGGACTCACATAGCATCAGTTCAGAGTAGCTGTAATTCTGGATCCTGTCAGAAGAGTGTAAGATCTTTTAGTATACCTAATTGTCCCTGTATCCAATGGGTTATGCACCTGGGTACCTCACACAGTAATCTGGGCTGTACTTTGAGGCCAGACTTTGAGAAATAACGCGTTGCGATGTCTAGCCATGCGGCACCAATCCCTTAGATGGACAGCAATGGTCATTAATATCAGTCCAGTGTAACCAACCAGCCTGTTCAGTTCCTGTCTTCTCTTGAAAGGCACTTTTTTTATATAATGAAGCTTCTCATTCAGCAGAGTAAGCAGGGAATGATCCAATACATAAATTCTTGTGAGACCTAAACTGTTGCTATTGACAAATATTGAAGGCTAATAGAAAATATCCTTGGGTATCTCTAATACAGGAAATAATTTCTTGTGTGTTGAGAGAATTCAGAGTTTATTTATGCACTAACACCTTGAGTGGAAGAGAGGAGCATACAACAAAGAAACTTTGACAGGGCAGCCAGCCCACGAAGAAAGCATAGCTGTTCCTTAACCAGACTGCAACTTATTAGCTATTTATTTTACTATTTTTCTTTACAATGCCATTAGAGTAGTTCTCCCCAATGCACATTTTTCATGTCATCCATTTGGCATGTAATACAGTTTCTGAGGGTGGCTAATACGCAGTCGATTAATTAAAGAGTTGCCACTGAAGAGAGACTTCTGTTCCATAAGATCTGGCGACTGACTGGTCAAGGGAAAGAAAAGTGTGGCTTGGATATAGAAATTACCAACTGGAAAGTTTTATGCAATTGACTTGACAGAATTTTATAAAGCTAATCCATCAAGCAAGTGTTGCTTTTCTTGTTGTTCCCCAATTCTCTCTCTTTCTCTTTCTAAAAACTTCTTTTCCTAATCTTTCTTCTTTTTTACTGTTTCAGCCAGAGGCTGCATGAAGACTGAGGGCTATTTCATTAAGAAAGGGAAAAACAAATCCTCGAATGTCCAAATCAGACAGGCTACTTTGATGAACAATTGTATTGAATTTTCAGGTTAATATTTCTCACTCAAAATAAAACAGAGGAAGGCAAACAAAAATATTTTTATTTATATGTTTTCATTATTTTATTTTGCTTCCACTTTTACTTTGTCTCTGTACTTTTCTCTTTAGTTCCCCTAAACTTACTCCTTTCCACACTTTCAAAGCTTGAGATGCATGCCATATTTAACTAGCATTTCAGATAATGGGCAATGAAGATGGCAAAGAGTCTAGAGAGTAAGTAATATGAGGAGTGACTGAGGGAGATAGTGTTGTTTAGTCAGGAGAAAAGGAGGTTCAGGGGAAACCTTATCACTCTCTACAGCTACCTGAAAGTAGGTTGTAGCAAGAGGGGATCAACCTCTTCTCCCAGGCAACTAGTGACAGGACAAGAGGACATAGCCTCAAGCTGTGCCAGAGAAGGTTCAGGTTGGACATCAGGAAATATTTTTTCACTGGAAGTGAGGTTAAGTATTGAAATGGGCTGCCCAATGATGTAGTGGATTCACGATCCCTGGAGTTGTTGAAGAAACATCTGGAAGTGGCACTTAATGATATGGTTTAGTTGACAAGGTGGTGGCTGATGATCTTGGAGGTCTTTTCCAACCTTAATGATTCTACGATTCTATAAATTCAGTTCCACCAAAGCATTTAAATTTATTTTTTATATCCGGACAATTTCAATGGAAAAGATCAAATATAATTTTGTAACCTGCTTGTTTAAGACTTCTTCCACAGTTCTTACAACACTGGCATAAGACACTTATTCTTCCCTCCTTTCCTCCTCATGAGTTTTGGAAAAGAATGTAACATTTCAGAAGAGACCTCAGGTCCATCTTTTTAGACATACTATACATTAGACTATTATTGCAACATTTTAGAATCTCATAATATTTAACAAATTCAAGCTCACAACTTCCCACTGATTTAGAGTGGTAGTTGTTCATTGTGTTACAATATTTCCTATAATAAGTCACCCCAAATTCTGTTAAGAGCTTCCAATTTGCTTGAGACAACTGATAAACAAAATGCTAAAAAATGATAAAAAGGAATAGTGTTTTGGGAAGATGCTAGTATAGGTGAAAGCTCTATATGCTCAGAGGTAGTCTCCAGCTCTCACACTGAAGTGCATAGTATTATGTGGTTACTCCTTTTAATTTACTAGATAGTTCCATTATGACAGGAAAAAACTTAAAATAGTAAGGTGTCCTGGTTTGGAACAAATATATCCAGAGGACAAATATTCTCTGATAAAAACGGGCCGCAATTANAAAACAAAGCAAAAATTGCACAGCAGCCAAACAAAAATTGACCTTGAAACAG
>WEIV01019443.1:0-19467 GCA_013390005.1 Calyptomena viridis | reverse complement strand
AAAGTCCCTCTCCATATTTCTCACAGGCTCCCCTCAGGTACTGGAAACATCTCCCTCACACTCCCACACCCACCTCCAAGAGCAGTTTTTTAATATCCCCCCAGCCCCCAAAAAATTATCACACACTCACAAAAGCAGCCTCCAGCTCTGGAAGGGAAGAGCTTTATTTCCATGACAAGCGTTTTTACAAAGTTCCAAGCAGAATACAATGCGTTTCATGTCCTGGCCTTTACCAGTGCAACCCCTAGGCAATGAGGGCCCCTGAGCCGCTCCCCTCAGGGCACCCTCACCCCCTGGGCCCTCAGGGGTCACTTGTTACTGTTCCCACTTTGCAAGGGAAAGAACTCATTCCAAGTATGTGTAGGGAATTCCATGAAAGTGACAAAAAAGACAGAATAGGTGGGTTATTATAGTTTTTGATCATTGGCCCAGCGTAACCTTGCAGATCTCTGAGCTCAAAATGGCTGTCGCCTCTACCCAAGTCTGGTAAAGGCAAGAAAAATGCTACTTTGTCTATTTGCAAACAGAAAATGTCCGAAAAGGGAAAAAAACAAGTCTCCTAGCCATGAGGAACTTCAGTTTAAACTGCAGAACCAGCCAATGTACAGGCTAAATCTTCCCCTTTCCTTTCCTGCCCTACTTGTGAAAAACCTCTGAGCACCTGCATTCAGCAACTCAAAATATTACCCAGATCTAAGCCTGCCACAGAAATAACTCGAAAATCACAACAGCGGAGATATTTATGCTAAATTCTCTCTGTACAGATGTATCTAATTCATATTAGAATGAATTAATTTCCTTTGCAGGACACTGCAGTCTTTTTCATCATTGTGCTGGTTGTCTTTTACACAAAAAGGAAGTATTAAAAAACTATCATGTCCTGAAAAAGCGGGTGCTCCTGCTTAACTGTAAAACACATGGTATAAATTTGAAGTCACTCAACATGCTGTACCAATTAAAAACAGTTAATGATTTGTAAAAAAAAATAAGCTGACAGTGAAATAAGTAATGATTTGTAAAAAAATTGGCTGGCAGTGGTTTGTGTGTTTACAAATTAGTACTTTTGCACAAAATATAAGGAGGAAACGAGTCAAGAGTACTTCTGCAAGGACAACATCTGTGACCTTAATGTTTCCATACCACAGTATGGTTTCTGGAATAAATAGGAATTACATTTATTTTACAATAGTGACAGAGCAGTTAGTCCAGTGACTCAACAATGTTCCTTCCTTACATAGTAATATCTGCCTGTTCCTCTAGTGTCAATTATCTGTTAGTATTAAAGAATATTTTGATAGCAATAAAAGGCTTTGCAAATTGTATTATGCTCCAGGGACTTTGTTATTTCTTCCCAGGCCTTTTTTATGAGCATAAATCTTGCAGTCCATACTGTATTTATCATTAATCTTTGCTGTCCTGTGCTGTCTGATATTCAGAGACAGTCTGAAACACAGGGCCAAAATTTTAAGGTGCTTTTAAACTGACCTGTAAAGTGAGGTCTTGCACTCTAAAGCCCAATTTATTATAATACTGGGTTTTATTTCCTGTGCAGTCTGTAAACTTATAAGCAAATAACACATGTAAACAACTCCATGCCTAGATCATGGTTTGGTAAGCATGACGTGTCTGAAACCAACTGTCTCATTTTAATAACTGCTTTTTGCATGTTATTCCACCCTCCAAAATCTAAGCACATGATAACCTTTGGCTGCTTAGAGTTAACATCTCTATTAGAAATGACATGCAGTGATTATGATATTTCACAATTATTGTAACTAAATTACATAATTTCCACACCTAAAAAGGCCTACAGAATTGGGTAACTCAGTAGGAATGGGAATGGCAAGACTCGATATTCTGTATTAGATACTTGTAAGTGAATCTATTTTATGGTGGGAATTAAACCAGAGAGATGTTGCCTAATGGTTACAGTTACTGTAAACATTCTCATCTCTCCCTTCCATAAAATAAAACAAAATAAAATAGCCATAAAGTGCTCTGGAAGGCTAAATAACCCAGAAGTGCAGAGTGGGACTGAGAAACCTGCTCCCATACTTTCCCCATTTTAAATAGAGCAATAAGAGAAAAAATAAAAAATCAGAATGTTTGCTTACAAAACTTGAAAATAGTGATCAGTTGGCAGAGTTTGCTTAGAGTGTGGCTTTTGAGCAACCTACTAAATTAACTATTGGGTTCTGTTTAACTACTAAAAGATTTATTTATTTCCTGTATAATGCATGCAAATACTAAAAGCACCCCTGGAGTATGTATGTACCAACCACCAGAGTCAGAGCAGTACTTGTCAAATCCATGCTTTTAAAGACCATGAGCAGTTGTTAAAATAACTTGATGAGAGTTGGGGGTAAGTTGCTTTTGAAGCATTCAGTGGTCACATTTTCAGACTTTTTCTCTAACCATAAAAGGAAGCAATCTTTAAGTGAAAAATGAGGTTTCTCAGCAGTAACCTGGTTTCAACCAAAAAGAAACCCATCACTCAGAAAGGGATCTGTGGGAAACCTGGCAGAGCTGGTGATCCCACAACAAAGCCAATTTCCTCTAGCCCCAGCCCAAGTAAGCATTCACAATTAAACAGGGATTAAACAGAGTAAATAAATCCTGCAGGGCTGGGCTGAAAAACACTTCCTACTGTACACAACTATCTTCTCTGTTTTCATCTGAGAGAGTATCTTTTATTTCTGTGCTTTTAATTTCCCTGTGTGAAGATGATTCATCTTCTGGCTTCCCCTCGCCCCCACCAGCCTTTGCATCTCCTGCGACCTCGTGCTGCTGTGGCACCAAAGAGACAGGCTCCAGCAGTCCTGTCCCTGGGTTTGCTGTATCCAAAATGGGCACTTCAGCTGCATTTTCAGCAGGACTATGAGAGGAGCTCTGTGGCCCCACCTCCATGGGGACAGCATGGCTGTTCCCTGCTCCTCCTTCCTCTCCATCCCACCCTTTGCCTTCCGACACGTTTCCCGTGTGTTCCTCTGGCTGCAATGTCTCACTTGCACAGCTTCCCGCACCCGTGTACCACACGCTTTGCTTCAGCTCCACCTCTGCCTCCTGAGGCAGAGCAGAGCTTCTCACCAGCCACTCAGCCTGTGCCCCCTTGGGCACCCTCTCTAAATTCCCAACATCTGTCCCCCGACTGGATGAGGATGGTTGCTCCTCCTCAAGCTCCACATGTTCTGCTGCACCTTTACTTGCCATGGTCTGACTCACCTGAATTTCTGCCACAGCCACTTTGCTCAACTCGTCCCCATTACTGTGCTCCTGCATCTTCAGGATCTCCCTCTCACACATCTCCTTTATGTTCTCCTCTGGAGTATCTGCTGGTATCTCAACTGCCACCATCAGCAAACTCTTTATCTCATTCACATCATCAGGGCATTTACAACTCTCTTTTTGTGACCTGCTTTCTTTTTCAGGACTATCCCCAAGCCCTCCTTTCTCTCTGTTTTCACTCAGGGAAACACCCCTTGTCTCAGTACTTTCTCCTTGCTCACTGCTTTGTTTTTTACTATCCTCTTCAAACTCTGTTCCTACTGCATTTTCACTCTGAGACAATTTTTCAGTAATTTCTTCTTCTACTTTGCTTTTCTTTTCAACACTCCCTGAAATCTCTGCTTCTGTTACAGTCCCATGTGTGGAAGTCAGTTTTATCTCAGAGACATCTTCCTGTGCTTTGCTTTCTTTTTCAGCGCTGCTGACAAACTCAGCATCTGTTGGCATTTGACTCTCTGAAGGTGCCTTTTCCTCCACTGCTCCTTCAGGTACCCGAAGTTCTTTTTTAGGGCTGCCTTCAAGATTTTTCACTGCAGTGTCAGTCCCAGAAGCTCCTCTTTCCTCCACAGCTTCTTGCTGTGCCTTGAGTTCTCTCTCAGCACTCACTACACACTCCGATTCGTTTTCCAAAGTGCCGTTCCCCTCTGCTTCTCCCTGTTTTGTGTGGGCAGCTGAAGGGGCAACTGCTTCAGCTGCACTAGGAGAGGCTTCTGCCTCTTTGTGTGGTGCCTCTCCCTCCTCAGCATCCTTGTCCCAGGCAATCCTCGCTGTCACGACGAGCGTCTCATCCCCCTGGCTCTCGGTGTCAGAGCCCTCGGCTCGGGCGGCCGCGGGTTTCTTGGCGGGGGTGGTGTGTGCTGAGCCCGCCGGCGTCCGCAGCTCCGTCAGGCTGGACACGCTGTCACAGGGCAGGTTCAGGTTATCTTCAAACAGGTTGTGCTTCTTCAGAATGGCAGCTTCTTTTATCACTGAAGGAAACAGAAAGACCAAACTGCTTTGGGAAGACTCACAGAGGGACATGGAAGAAGGGACAGTGTTTTCCCGAGTTTGGTATCAACGCTAACTTTCATTTTCAACTTGATTTTAGCTCACATTTCTTTTCTGGGGGTGGTGATTTTATCTGGTTTTATTAATGGCATTTTGAAACAGAAAACTACCAGAGAACCCACAATGTGCACAGGTAATGCTTCAACGCAGAAGGATTTACACTAAATATGTGAATAATAGTTACATTAATTATTATACTGGTATTTTTTAACAGGAGTGCTAACAAGGGTCTATGAAAACCTACTGTGCAATACATTTGCTTGTCTTTTATCCACGGTATAGACAGACAGGCAGAACCAGAGAAATACAGAAATATATATATTTCTATCTACAATATTTATGAGAATAGTTTAGTTTTCTGACACAAAAGCAGAGAGGTCTGCAGGGAGTACTGCACTGGCCTCAGTGAGGTACTGAAAACTGCATCCAACAGTTCATTTCATTCGGGGAAATTGAGTTTTGCTGCCATTAGTCTTTGCAATGTCTTAGTCCTGCAACTGGCATAGTCTTGATATTTAGGCATCACCAAATCTTTGGAAATAAGAACATAATTTCCCTCCTTGCCCCAGGGAATTGAGATCAAAAGAAGCTGGCTTAATTCCATTCTATCAGAAAAAGGCTTGTGCCAAGCTCTCACTTTGAGTTTTCCAGGTTTAGTAAAGTTGCCCCATACCTCAGATTTTAGGGCTTGCCACACGTATTTAGTGACTAAATAAAAACACTGTAGCTTTGTAATCATCTGTCCTGGGGGAAGTGGGACCTGGGTCGGGAGCAGCCAGGTGAGGACTCTGGGAAGCTCTGAAGGAAGAGCTCCAGGCCACTGGCTGCAATGTTATCACTGTCACCTCAATGATGTTCTCACCTTTCAGGGCCTCTTCAAGTAGTGTCTGATATAAAATCTCTTCATACACATTCTCTACTTGGATCACACTTGTGTAATCAGCAAAAATGTACTGCTCGTATTTCTGCAGCTCCTGTGCAGGTGGAGAAGAAAGGAACACATCCAGAAAACTGAGGGATTCCGAGTCCTGCTGCAAGCAAACCCCTTGGGGATGGCAGGGAGGAGGCCTTGCCATGCTCTGTGACAGCTCAAGGGGAACTCTTGGAACTATGACTACATGAACTATGTATGTCCACATCCCTTATCGACTTACCATACATTATTCCTGCAGTACAACCACATTTAAAAGCACTACACATCATAGGCACCTGGAACAAACAGTTGGTGGGGAAATGCCTCCCTAACCTGTTTGTCCAAGGAGGCAAATCCATGGTGCACGGGACGTCCAGGGTTTGGTTTTGTTTTTCTAATAGGTGTGTAACACTTCCAGCTCATTGATTTATATACAATAGCTGTCTAGACAATAACTGAATCATTAGTATTAAGCAGCTGCTTAATTTACAAAAAGTAAATTAAGTGACCATCTTGAAGAGGCATCTATGTAAAAATACCTGGAGGTTTTCAAGGGAAAGGTCAGGCTGGGCCTGTCAACTGTGCCACACTTTTGCTTCCAGAGCTGGCCGCTCATTTCTGCAGAGGCACAAACACAAAAAGGCTTGTGGGAAATTCAACAGGAAGGGCTTGTGGGAAGTTTGCACCACGACAGCCTCCTTTGTCCCGTGTGACAGAGACAGGAGGTGTCTCCACATATATTCCAGGTGATGAAATGCCACATTTGCTGACTATTAACAAACCCTGTATGATTAAGTGCAACAGAGATCATCTCTGTGTGATTATTTTGTGTTTGTTGACACAAGACTTCCATTTAAAATCACTGAAAGCAAGGGCATGGCCCGTCTCTTTCTGCTCCTGCTGCCCAAGGAGGCCTTGGGTGCTGAAGGGGGTTTTTGGCAGAGGCTGAGGACAGTCCCAGCCATGCCCTAGGGACTGTTGATAAGGAATGAGCACGGACAAGCTCATCCCAGTTGGCCAGAGGAGTCTACTTTGGGGCACTTCAGATCTCTAGGGAAGAAATGAACCAGGGGTGGGCAAAGGACTGCAACTACTTTTGGGAAAGCAAGGTGTAATACGCTTTCCCCGTTTCCTCAAATCTTCCTTATGCTCCACACCTCCCCAGTCCATGGACTGGCAACTCTAAGCATCCTTTGGCCAACTCTGTGGGAGAAAAGAGCTTTACAGCGCTAAGGACTTACTGACAAGGTGTTATTACTCCTTCCCTGCCTTTCAGGATTGGTTTTTGGGGTATTTTAGTCCCAGGAACCTACTGGTTTGCATGTTGAAGCCAGGGCCTTCTGCAAGGTGGGCAGGGTGATGTGTACCAGAGCCTCCTGGAAGATCCTCTTGCGGACAGTGCTGCTGTCGTAGTCGTATTGCTGTCACAACACATGGGGCCCGGGGTTATTAACCACTCCCACAGCAACTGCTTCCTGCTCCCCTGCACCTGCTGCAGCATCAGGGCTTTCAACTGCCAGGCAGCTTATTCCAGCTTTTACAAAACCACTCTAAAGTCCACTTTTCGGGGATATCTTTCTGGCTTTTTTTTCTTATATTTAGGTTACAGAGACCCTGATTGCCCTCCCCAGGTATGTCACCACTGCCTTTTACCAGAGGAACAAATCCTAGGGGCAGGATAATTATACAGTTAGCTACAAATTATTTATCCAGATCCACAGTATCATAATAATCTGATTTAAGTGCAATTAAAGGGACTGCACATGCAAAGGCTTTTAGACGTGTCTGCCCAGAGCAAGGTGCTACCCCTCAAAGGAGCAGCTTTGCTATGTGCCACCAAATCAGTATTTCCAGCTGGCTGGCAAGAGATCTTTCAAATACAGAGATAAATTCACATAAAATATATTCTCTGTTCCTGAAAAGGCAGAACCCAAGGTCTTCCTGTGCCAACGTGCAACATGACATTTACCTTCAGCACTCTCAGCTTGACTTTTTCAATGGTGGTTGCAACTTTGGCTGAGTCTCCCTGGAGACTTGGAGAGAACAACTGCTCAAAAGTATAAACTGCATTTTCCATCAGCTAAAAAGAACCATTAAAAAAATCTGTTAAAGACCAGAAACATAACATTCAAGCAAACATGATAAATGTAACTGTTAATTTAGATTGTTTTTGAAAAGGTGGAACAAAGAAAGAATAATAGGCATAAAATCAATAAATATCTCAAGTACTTGAAATGATTTTGAAGTGGAAGAAAAGCCTTGTATAGTTTAGATTGCAACACTGGTTTGGAATGGGAAACCAAAAAGAAGATCATCTAATGCAAGAGAATGAGAAAATGTGACTCCCTTGATGTCTGTAACTAAACAGTTCTATCAGCAAACATACTCAGAGTAGAGTAATTTACAGTGTCAAAACATTTTCTGCTGCATTTCAGTTCTGTGAAGGGCAACATGCACTAAAATGTCGTAATAAATCAAGAAAATTCAGCCTTGGTATCATTATGATGCTGTCACAGCTTTCTTGTATAGATTTATCTCATGTCACCACCCAAACTGATGGTGATAAAGCCAAAAAGTAGAATTGATTATCTATATATAAATACCACAGACAAAACTCATCATCCCTAATAACAAGACTCCCATTGACTCCTCCTATAATTATAATAATTAATACTGTGGATACTTTTTAAGGTAATTAATCATTAGCTTTGCTTATAATACAAATAATAATCAGCAAAAACTGCACAGAGTGCAATAACTTCTCACAGAATTATGTTATTTACTGTATTTTCAGCTTATCCAGAGATTCATTAAAAATATTAATGAATATGCAAATATAATGAAAATAATGAAAAATATAATGAATATAATATAATGAATATAATGAAAATAATGAAAATGCATTTCAGACAAACAGTTCTGCAAGTGTTAATTGTGTCAGTTTAATGAAGGTTTGCCTTTTTCTAGCTGTTTCCATTCCAACTGGAGAAATCCAGGGAGATGCACAGCAGGAGGCTGTCCATTCATGCCGGCTGAGCACTGTGCTCCCAAATTTCCTACAACTGGCCACTAGAGGATGCCAAGCTCCCAAGGCAAGGAATGCTGCTCCAGCCTCCACCCGGGCTAAGCCAAATGCTTGTTTTGAGTCAAGGCTGCACAAACACAGACATATCTGATTTTATTCATTAATAAAATCAACGTCCAGGGACACATGGGGAAACTACTCACTATTTTCATGAGGCAAACACCAGCCTTTTAAAGAAAGAGATGCAACAACAGCATTTTTAGAACAATTCGTGCTATAATTTAATGTATTTCTTGTGAATTTTGACTTGTGTACTGTTTAGGAAAAAAACCACCACTTGGTTTTATGGGATTTATTTGCTGTCTAATTCTTGCTCTTGACTCATGGTCTTCACTTTCTGAAAGACACTCCATTTGGCAGCATTTTGGAATGGTCCCCCCTGCAAGACCCAGACGTGAAATCAGAATTTTATTTTTGAATAATTCTTTGGCTGCTGGTCATGGCTGTACTTAGAAGTGCTGCTTTTAGGAAAACCCTTGTTTTCCATATTCATAACTCCCACTCCATAGATCTGGACCAGATCCACTTCACAAGATTCCTGACTAGATTATTTAGTTTCCCAACTACGGATTAAAATCACAGGATTCAACTTAAGAGCTACAAGGCCAAATGTGTCTTGTGATCTGGCACCTGAAATAATTCTGCTGGCCAGCTCCTAAGAGGCTTCTGGCCAGGCTCCCAGAAGGAATAAAAGCCAAGAAAAATTACAGCTTATACCAATACACACAAGAGGTGGAGTTCATTTTTCACCTGAAATGATGTCAACACTCCCCCCAGCCCCCTGAAAAGTGCAGCTGGATAAAGCACCCACATCCTGAGACATCACCTGTCTCCAAGTAATTGCCAGTTTCTAACAATAAATTGCTTTATTTTATATTGATGAGAAAATAAATGACCAAGCAGGAGACACTCCATTTTGGTGAAACATATTTAAGACCTTTCCTGAGAAATCCACCCCTGGGAATGGGAATCAGGTAGATTTTAGCCCCCTCACTGGTTACAAGCACAACCTTCTCGGGTGCTGAGACACTGGGAATTTGGAACGTGAAGGTTTGGGGGAAGAGATGATCCATCTGGAATTCTTGTGCCTTGCTGAACAACTGCCACACACACAACCTCACAAACACAAATGTCAGGCAGCTCCCAGCTGATTTCCTCAGGTTTTGTTGTCTGTACTTTGACTGACAGAGACTCTGGGATTCCTGCACAGCTTTTATCAAGATCCCTTTGAAGCAGATCAGCAGGACAAACCCAACCTGTTCTCTCAGGAGGAAAAACTGGATCTTACAGTACCTCTTGCATGAAGTTCTGTGTCCTCTGAATCACAAAGTCAATGTGATAGACCTTGAAGCGACTCTTGAGGTCCTGCAGGAGCTCCTGGAGGAGGTTCGCCTTCAGGTAGCAGGGCTCCATTTTCACCGAGCTGAAGGGCAGGTTCAGAAGCTGATCCACATTCTGCATTCCAGTGGGGGAAGAACAGGTTTGGAGTGAAAGCAACCAGAGGCGAACTTTTAATGGAGAATGTAACAGTCTGGCCTTACACCAAATTCTGGTATCTGCACTCCAGTTGTACAAACACCACAAGAGTTTCTAAATGACAAAACCAAGCATTAACTCCCTTCCACCTGGGAAAGCAAACACTGCTCAGCCAAGTTCTAGCAACAAGGACCCTGGGCTACTATAAAGGCTCCACTTTGTCTTACCTCCTTCAGCTTGGTCATATCACTGGTCTTCTGGAAGTTCTGGATGATTTCATTCACTTCTCTGTCAAAAAGGGAGCGGACTTCTGTGAATCCAGAGCTCACCGGGCCCATGAGCTCCTCCAGGATGGATGTGAGGAATGGCTGGATATTTTCTGTGCAGCACTTCTGGGCAGGCTCAGCAACAGTGGCTGCAGGGTCACACAGTACAACAGTTGCATTTAGAGAGGGAGTGAAAAAGCAATCGGAGCTGATCTACCCCACAATGAATTCAATGATTCCGTAGTTTCCCTTGGAGTCACACTTCCACAAACATGCTGAGAGTTCACGTTTTTATGAGTGACAATGAAACCTCACCTAAGCAAACACGAGCAGCTGGGGGCACTGTGAGAGCAGAGCAAAAGGCAGCCCTAAGTATCAATTACCAGTTCTTTCTTTATTTATTTATTTGCTTTATTTATTTATTTGCTACCAATGATGTTCTGCCTGCTTTGTACACTCATTTGTACATTCACAGCAGAATTATGATGACTTCACATTAGTTTAAAACCCCCTAAGAAGCCTAAGTACTCTGTGGTTGTTCTAACCAGAACCTGTTTTTGTGGCACATTCCTAGAAATTGGGTCAAAACCACTCCACTTTTAATTCTGCTCATGTGACCTCTGTCTTCACTACCTAAGGCCGTCCAAGTGAAAAAGAAAGCAGAATGATACTCAAAACCTGTCAGCTCCACCTTGAGAAGAGCTGACATTGTCACAGACACAGCAGCCACAGATATCAGTTCCCATCAAAGGCAGCAGAAACTCAAAGCATTTTGTTCCTGTAATTTGGTGTCTCCAGCTAGATTTTTCAAAACACATGAGGATTTCAAAACAATAACATCTGACAATTTGAGCAACACAATGGGAAACTTTAAAAAATTGCTCCCAAACACAGCTGTTCCTCCACTAACCTTTGATTTTGCCAGCTAAGAAGTTCTTGGAGTTCAGGATCTGATCCATGTCTGAACGAATGGTTCCTTCAACAGTTTTTGCAAAATCTCTGCATTCTTCTTTCAAGGTACTTAATTCTTCTGCCACCTGCTGCTGGACTAAGCCGTAAGTTTCCTCTACGATCTAAACCCAAATTAAGAAGCACAGATCAGAGTCAGCACCCACAGAGAGCTGCTGTGAGAAACAGCTTCTCTGCAAGTACCAGTACTCACCCCAAACCAGGCCCGCTTCCTGTCATTCCTCTTTCCCTTCATTTTGGGCAGGATCATTGTCTGAAGGTTAGGCAGGAGTTCCTCCATCACAAGGTTGCTCAGGATCTGTAAGGTCAAAAGATGAAAATGTCCACACACTCCTCTCCAACTGAAAACTGAGCACCTGCATCAGAGGGATGTGTACAGGCAACCTCAAATATACACTGGCTTAGCCCAGACTGCCAGAGCACTGGATTGAAAATCCTAAGGAAGCTGGAGGGAAGCTCCCTGCATTTCATCCAAAGCAGTTTTCCCTGACAGACTTCAAGAGACCACACAACTGACAGCACATGACCTAAGATGCCTGTTAAAATTCACTGCACGCTGTTGTGACGTTGCCATGTGCAAATCAATGGAGCTAAAATCATTGATTTCAACTATCGGACCAAAATCATTGAAAAGTTGGTTTGCTGACTGCTGCTCCCCCAAAATGACCTGGTTCTGGATGCTCACACCCTCCCACAGGGGTGTCATGGCACAGAAATGGTTCTGAGGAGTTATCAGACAAAGGTTTTTCTGACAGGAAGATCATTAGCCAAAAAAAAGGAAGACATGACTGAACCAACCTCTCCAACACTTTTTTGGATGACCACCAACTTTCCAGCTCAAACAAGAAAAGCAGGAGATCCCACAAATAACAGGATAGAGAACAGAAGCGTAACCCAGTAATGAGGGTCATCTGTGAATCAAATAATTCCACTCTATCTTATTTTTTAAATTAACTTTTGTTTTCAAAAAACCTGTAACATGATCCAAAAGATCCATTAGCTCCACCCTAATACTGAGGCCAAGGGGATGAAATAAATAGCTGTTGGAGTTTGTGAAAAATTTTCCAAGCAACTTCTTTTGTCACTAAAAGACAACTATGCTGGTCTAAAACCAGTAAAATTTTCACACTGTAGAATTCATAATACATTCAAGTCTCCTCCAAACACCTCCAGATTTTTGGAAAAAACCCATATGAGATCTATAACCCAACAATTTGTTTGGTGACAAAGGTGCACCACAGCAGGAAGGCAGAGGGAAGAAAAGAGTCAGAGGGATTTCTATACAATGAGTTCATGATGAAACATAGGGAAACAGAGGAAAAGGTATCATTGCTTCATTTTGTGATTATTTTTCTAAATTGACACTGAGCACTTTTATCCCTCCAGCACATTTCCACTTTGGATTCAGTGGCTCTAGAAGAGATACATCACTCCTGATCCCAGCATCCAACTGGCAGTCCAGTCTGGCAGATGGTTCCAATTAGAAAGGGAAGGCACTGGACTGGGAATACAGATGATACCAATTTGGGGAGCACTCCATAGGCTGGCAAGCAAGGCTGCTATTGAGAGGGACCTCGACGGGCTGAACAAAGGGGTGGACAAAAACCTCACGAAGCTCAGCAAAGGCAAATGTGGGATGTCCAACATGTGGGATGGAATAAATCACACAGACACAGAGCAAGCCTAGAAAAAGGCTGAAAAAATGCATCTTCAGGTGCTGCACATTTCTCACTTACTCTGGGTAAAGGATTTGCCCAGAGAGGCTGTGGCTGTTCCCTGGAAGTGTCCAAGGCTGTGTTGGATGGGGCTTGGAGCAACCTGGGATAGTGGAAGGTGTCCCTGCCCATGGCAGGGGGTTGAGATGGGCTTTAATGCCCCTTCGAACCCAAACCACCTTGCTCCACAGTGTCAGTGGAGTCTCACGAAGTCCACAGCCCTTAAGGCACCAACACCAGGACAGGGAAACAGCAGGACCTTAGACAACAAAAGGAAGTAAAGAAGGGCTCTGACTGTGTGCCAGTGTAAAACAGAGCACCAGAACTCCCTACAGAGATATAACACACAATACCCTACTTTAATATACCTCTAATATACCCATAATATGCAATACACTGTTATTGCAGTTTCATTTACTTAAGTACTTATAGATTATGCCACAGCAGCACTTCAGACCCAGCTCTGCTGACTCAAAGTCAAAGCCAATGGACTGATTCAGGTCCTAAACTAATGGCTCACTTAAAAAAGATCTCATGAATAACCCAAACTGTCAAAAACAGTAACTGTGACAACAAATCAAATATTCTTAGGAGCTGATGGAATGGCATGGAGCAGTGCCAGGGGAGTTTTAGGTTGGATATTAGGAAAAGGTTCTTCCCCCAGAGGGTGGTTGGGCACTGCCCAGGCTCCCCAGGGTTTGGTCACGGCCCCAAGGCTGCCAGAGCTCCAGGAGGGGTGGGACAACAGGGACAGGCTGGGATTGTTGGTGTGTCTGGGCAAGGCCAGGAGCTGGACTGGATGATCCTGGGGGGGCTTTTCTAACTCAGGATATTCTGTGATTCCACAGTTCTAAATCCTGAAGAATCCTGAGTTGTCTGGGAACACTTTTAGGACATTGGGAGGTCTCCATCCAGGTGCCTGGGTACGTGTCCCATCTGTGCTGCAGCACCAGGACAAGTGGGTGCACTACCTTGGCCATTATAAGCAAACGTCAGCAAATATATTTATTGGCATTCTGCAGGGATTTTTACAGCAACAAATTGCAGCCTGCTGGCTCCAAACCACTCACTTAGCTTGGATGTTTGCCTAAAATAATTAATAGATTTGGTCCAAGGAGGCATGAGAACACACTACACTTACAGAATGAGTTATTACTAGGAAGATAATGGTGGAACTGGGCTGGATGTCCTCTGATTACAGCTCTCAGGAGGTATATGGGTTATGAGTAAGTTGTTGGCAAGCAAAAGGAAAAATAAAACATAAAATGAAACTAACATTATAATAGCTCCACAATTTGAGGGAGGAGGGGAGAAGAGAAAACCCTCACTCCCTGCACTGGAAGGATGGAACTCCTTATAGTGAGGAATTTATTATCAGATGTTATCAGGAAACTTCAGTCTCTGACATGATGGCACTCGGAAAGACACTGTTTATGGACTTTTCTCCAGTTTTCACATTTTTCACCTTTTCAAAGATAGGCTTCTCCTAAAAAGAATAATTTGGTTCCTTAAAACAAAACCCTCTCAATCAGGTTTTTCTCCATTTTCCCAAAGGGAAGCCAGATTTCATCAAGGAAAACACCCAGCAGCTGGTATTGAAGTAAACAGTTGCTTCTGAGTGCTCAGTGGTTTGGAAAAAGAATTATAAATCAGGGCCCAAATGTCTAATTGCCCTAAAAGACACGTGGAGTGATGCCAGAAGGATTGTCGGGTTACCTCAAAGCCACTCACTCAGGTGCCCAAATATGGACCCAGACCATCTGCAGAGCTGAAGTACACAAATTTGGGGTGTTTAAGTGTGACAGTTAATATGCAAGACTCTGTTTCAGAAGTTTTTGTAAAAAGGAATTATCACATGTGAGTAAGAAGTACCTTAAAATCTCAAGTATTTCTCCCTACTAAGTTTTCTTTTTAAAAATCCCATTTTTCCCCAAGGGGCTTTCCAACCTTCACTAGGCTCAGAGCTGCCAGAATCAAAGCCAAAAAGATAAATAAATGAGGAATATATTCTTTTACCTCTTTTTCACTGCCAGTGATCATGTCCCACGTCCCATAGTGGCCTTTCTCCTGCCGGAAGAACTGAATGGCTTCTAAGAACGCCTCGACTTCATACGTGCTCTGCTTGAGAAAATCTGCAGCACACACACAGGAACACAGAGGGTTTACCCAGAAAGAACCTTCAAAAACAACCATCCTTTTCTGACCCATTCTCCCATCCCACATGCATCTACCAGCAGTATTTTTAAATCATTTACTAAGCCTGAATGCCTGCAGACCTTGAGCTTTCAGTAAGATTTAGATGTTGAACTATCCCAAGCCACCCCATCCAAGCTGAGAAGTTAAACCCACCAGCAAATGCTACGATGAAGGAAGATAAAGAGTTTTCTGGCATCAAACCTTGCCTGTGGTAGACTTTGGTAAGGAAGCATATGAAAGCTCATCCCTTGCCTTTATACCTGTGAGCAACTAAGGTGGCACATGGGAAGACAATGACATCATGTACCCAGGGCCAAAAGTTGGGAATTCTGCTTCTTTAGTTGAAAATAATGATAGTCAGCTCGTGATGGCAGGTTGTGTACCTTCATAAATTAGGAAACCCTGAGTTAATGCTCCCAAATAGTATTTTATTTCCTTTATAGGGAGCTGATGATCGAGATGATTTTTCATGGGTGTACAACAAAACAAAGTAAGCACTGTGCTCATACCAATTAGCACAAAATTCTGACAGAATTGCGCTGCTTTCCTAAATATTTCCTAAATATTGCAGGAATGTTTAACCACAGCTCTGGAGTATCTGCCCATTGTCCAAGGCCACTTGCCACAAATGTGGAAAAGCTCCCTGGAGCAATGCAGCTGGTTGACAGCTTTGAGTAAAAAAAGCACCACTGAAATACTTCAGGGATTGAAGTGCTGTGTCATCATGATCTAACAGAGCTCCAGGATTATCAAACAGAGCCCCAGGACTATTATTTTACAGGAAAAACAAAGCCACAAGGGTTTATTGCCCCTCTTCAAGGTCATCTACTGCAGCCTTGAGCAGCTGAAGTCCTGTTGTGCACAGGTGAGGAAGAAAGAACAAGAATGTTGATTCTCTCAAAGGTAATGAAGCTGCTTTAAAAGTTACTGATCCATAGAAACAATGGTGATGTGAAGTCACGCAATAAGCCCTCAAGCCTTCCTTGTCAAGCACAGTTTTTTTGACTTGCTCATGGAACTTCTCATGAGAGCAGCTTTACAGAAGGTTTGCATAAGTGCCAAGGGCAATCCAGGGATTATACTAATTATGGGAAACATGGAGGATTAACATCACAGTAATGCCTGAAAAGTCTCCTCCATGCGCTTTAACAAAAACAAAAACCAGAAACCTACAATTAATTTCATCAGGGCTTCACCCTTGAAGCTGGAAAACAGCACTGTAGAGGTTTTATCTCCATGGTGGCAGAGAGGTTTCAGACCTTCTGAGAGCCCAAATACCAGAATTTGCCCTGTCAGAGTTTCCCCTGGCTGTAAAGGCTGCAGGAAGGTTTGTTATGCACACTGAGGGGCACTCTCTAGATATTGTCCTTGATTTGCAGATATTTGAGATCCAGACATCACACAAATTCTCTAAGCTCACACAATGATCAAACAAGAAAAAGTCAACCAGGTGAAATCCCAGCCCTGCCTCCACAATTTATAGCATTTGTCACAGCAAGTCACAATCCACGATGCTAAGATACCAGCAAGAGTTGTAAGTCAGGCTGTTCACTGCCAAGAGAACATCCTTTGACCACAGCTGCAAGGAAAGAATGGAGTATTATTCCACCTGAGAAACTGATGGGAGTGTTGCACCTGAAAGCTTTTGTCTTCCCAAAATTAAACCCTGACTGTTTTGATGAGCAGAGGGTTGGGCTTGGCTGGAGAAGGGAGAACTGCAGCTCCCACAGATCGTGACTCACATGTTTTCCTTCTTCACAGCTGTGCTCTCTCCTAACCCAAAGGGACAACAGACCATCCAAAGGGCTGGATCTTGGACCTGCTGAGATGGTGATGGGCCAGTGCTGACAAGAGTCTGCCCTCTAACATCATCAAGTTTTGAACTCCATGCTCAAGGGAATATTTTCTCTCTGTTCTGACTGCCCCAACCCCATAGAGCAGTGGGAAGAAGGTGCTAAAAATCCAAGAGTGATTCATTTGAATAGTTCATGGGAAAAACATCAAGCTGTAAGTGCCATAAAATCCCAGTCATGCATTCTTTCCTATGCCAGTAAACACAGGAGACAAACACAATTATGGCAGCCTTGCTACAAAAACAGCTCAAAGCAGAAAGGAAGCTTTATCCTTCAGGGCTATGCCAACTGCTTAATTTAGGCAATTCCACTCTCACTTTCCATAGGAGAAAGATTGCATCAGTGATAAGGCACTGAACAACCAGACCCATCCAGTGGGCTGGGCAGAAGCTGCTGGGGAGGCACACAAGACAGAGGCACATTCATGGGATGGGGCTCAAGAAAAGAGAATTGTACCCCAGCTGAAAGGAGATACACATCCTCCATGACTCCAGCACAGAAGAGCCAGGCCTTCTGTGCCTCACATCCAGGAGTTTATGAAAAGGCAGGAGGACGGCGGCTGCCTTGGCAGCCACAGCAAAGCCAGGAAAACAAGGAATAAGCTGTTGGGATAGCCCTGCTTGCGTGCAAGAGAGAGGCTGGTGCGTGGGAGAGGGAAGCAGATGCTGCAGCTGCAAACGGGGCAGGTGGTAAAGCCCAGTGGTATCAGGAACGATTGTTCACCAGGAGAAGGGACAACTCCAGCATCCCTCTCCTGAAGTCCCTCACAGGGGCTTCCCCTCCAACAAACCTGCCACGAGAGATCCATCTGTCCTGCTTTTGGAGGGAGTGGAGCATGGCAGGACAGCTTGGTGTAGTCCATGAAGTTTACTGTATGTCCTCCAGCAAAAGGCTGGTGAGGCTTTGCAGGTACCCAGACCGATGCTGTGTGCTTAATCCAGGCTGCTCTGCACTTGGAAAATCACCCAAGCACCTTCTCCAGCTGCTAATGAATGTACCATCCACTTATTTGTGGAGACTGAAACAAAATTCTGTTTGTTCTGTTGAATTTTAAAATAACAAAACCCACCTAGAGACTCAACATATCCAAATGTAGAGCCCAATTGTAAGAACAAATAAGTTATGGCTAACCAGAGATTCCTTTCCAAAACACAAGAGTAACTGCTATAAAGCTCTTTTTGCAAAGATGGAAGGACATTTGGAAGGATATCTGGAAGATTTATAAATCTCCCCAAATTTGCAAGTCTCAAAGGCAGTTCAGTTTGCTCAGGACTGCAGAGAGCTGTAGGAATGAGCTTCCCTGCAGTGTATACACAAATCTGATTTCTCTTTAAAACAGTATTATCTCAAACTGTAACTCATCAAAATGATACTCAGAGGACCAGCCCACTGGGCACAACACTGAGAACACCTGCACCCTGTGGAGAAGAGTCAACTTCGAGGGTCCTGTTCCTAATTTCAGCTGTATGCAATGTCTGGGCTGCTGTGGGACTTGCAGTCTCCTAAGAGGTGCTCCAGGCTGTGAACTGCAGCTCCTTCTGTCCCCTGGCAAGTGCATGTTGGTGAGTAATGAGGAACTCTGCAATCCCAGGTTCCTGAGTGCTCTGCTTCAGTCCCCCTGCAGGGACCTGCCCTTCCTAAATCCACGCTGCCATCTGTCCTGTACGTGCTGTGTGATTGCACTCAGGTGATCTGCTCCATAATCCTGCTGGACACTGAGATCAGGCTGGCAGGCCTGGAGTTTCCCAGATCCTCCTTTTTGCCCTTCTTATGGATGAGTGTCACACTGGCCAACTTCCAGTTACATGGGACCTCCTTGGTGAGTCAGGACTGGTGACAAATGATGGAGAGCAGCTTGGAGAGCTCTTCCACCAGCTCCCTCACCACCCCAGGATGGATCCCATCTGGTCCTATAGACTTGTGAGGATCCACGTGGCTCAGCAGGTCTCTGCTTCCTCCTGGATTACAGGGGGGGCTATTCAGCTCCCTGTCCCTGTCTACCTCCTCAGGAGGCCACTTGTCCTGAGGATGATGTTGAGGAGGATGCCTTATTGTTGAAAACTAAGGGAAAGGTGGTGTTAAGTACCTCAGACCTTTCCTCATCTTTAGTAACTATATTCCCCTTCACGTTCAATAAAAATTGAGGTTTTCTTCGCCCCTTCCTTTTGCTATTAATGTATTTATAAAAACAGTTACAGTAGAAGCCCCAGACAGTAAAGTCCTGTATAGTGAAGGAAGAAGATGCCGGTGTTGAGTGAAGTCTGAGTGTGGTCTTTTATTTGGCTCAGGTTAAGTGGGAACACTTCTGGTACCTCCCCTGGGCCAGGGAGTACTTCACTGGATGATGTAATACTGGACTACAGGACATTTTGGGAGCCTTTGACACCTCTTAAGATGTTCCAGCTGCCTGTTACTTCAGCATAGATGGATTCATTATGTCCATCAGCAAAGATGAACATCTTCAGGCCATGGGTGTGAATTGTCCCTGAAGGAGTTACCCCAAGTGAGTCTTTTGTGTAAGGACAAAGCCCTTAGCCTGAGGTGGCATGTGTGCACACCCTCAGCACCTGTATGGTCTGAGCCATCAGCATTCCATCTTTATCTCCTAGGACAATAGTACCACCCTTATCTTAAACTCTTGCCACAGTCTAAATTAGTAGGC
>WEIV01019442.1:1603-68294 GCA_013390005.1 Calyptomena viridis | reverse complement strand
AACCATGTTAAAGGTCCCTAATCCCTTGCTGACAGATGATTTTTCAGAAATTGGGGAGTCCTTTCAGTGTGCGCATCAGTACATGTTCACTCCTTGTAGCACATGACTTTGTTTGAAGATGTGTTTAAAAAAAGATGCCATGGTCAGAGTCTCGTATCCAAATTTGATACTGTCTGTGCTTAGACTTTCACCTTCACCTCTTCTTTATTAAAGAATCCAGAAGGATAATACATTTCAAAGTAATGAATGAGAAGATTAAGGGNCCAAATTAAGCAGTATCTTGAAGAGAAAAAGTACAGTCATTAATCCTAACACAGGATTCCTCTATGAATTTCAGAGAAAATAACTCACGAGAAGAATAATGTCCAATCACTCACAATTTTCATGTTTTCATTTCTCTTGCTGTCTCAGAGNAAAGAAAACAAAATTGTTTTTGTAATTTATAAAATGTGCCAGACTTTCATTTGGCCGTTTAGAAATGCTTATTAACACAGGTGAAGAGAGACAGGAGGGAAAAAAGTATAGATCTAGAAAGGCTATAGATGTAATTATGGGTGTCCTCAGAGTCTGACATATTACGAAATTTCGAAACTCATTCCTAATGAAAATCCTTTTAATGAAACGTGTTAATGAAATCTGTATTGATATTATTGTTGTGATTTAGGCAGAAATTTACTTAGAAGAATTACTTCCACCCCAATCAGTTTTTCCAATTTAATTTAGAGCAGCCTGAATTTACTGAAAAGTACAAAATTGATTGATTTCTGAAGATCATGTCTTGTAGAATATGGCATTGTTTTGTCTGGGGAAGGAATTTGCCATAATTTATTTCATGTGCTTGCAAAATTTGGATCAATGCATCTTCAAGAAAAAGCCTTGCCTCTGGACTTTTTCCTGGGGAGCTCTCTGGAGACTGGGTTATGTGCCTGATGCAAGGGCTGCCTGGTGAGCAGTGCTCTCTCTAGCTGTAAGACAAAACTCAGTCTGCAAGCATAGGCATGCTATTCCTTCACAGCCACAAATGATATGAGTACATTTAAGCTTTACATAATTAATTTGGCCTTCTAGATTACTTTCTGAAGTATTTTTAAGTAAATGTAAATGAAAATGATGCAGAAAAAAAAAAAGAAAGGTTTGTTAAATTTTGGGTTGGGGAAAAGATCCTATTCTTTGCTGTTTGACCATCATCACTATTACACTTGAGCTATAAGCTGCTTCTGATTAATTAAAAAAAAGTGGTAACTGCTAATAAATATCAAAATCTAGAGGAAACCCATTAACACTTCTCCCATGTCACATCTAACAGGAAGAAATAATAATGGGAAGACCTTCATAGATCAGCAATGCCACAGTAGATTCAGGGAGCCATATCACTCAAAAAACAACTCATGCAAATACCATGAAATGAACATGACAGCCTTCTAGAGTGACTGAGGGATGAACTCAAATATATCAACTTGGCCTATCAAATCCCTTACTGATGACAACACCCGGATATAAGCTATTTATGGCAATGGTAAGTTGTCATTGCATTTCTGTATCATGGTAACAGAAGGTACACTCCTGAGCACTGAGAGAGAGAATCCTTTTCCCATCCCACCCCCCTACCCTTAAAATGCAAACCAAAACCAGAAACCAAGCTCTGCACTTTCTCCTCCTATAGATTTGTTACAGAATTCACAGAGGTACCATTAGCTAAAGCAGTAAAAATCTCTCTCAAAAAATCCATCTCTATATTGAAAGCTATTATTTTGCAGATGACATAGATCCTGGAAGCAGTTAAAAATTATTTACTACAATGTGCATTTGCAAACAGCATTTCCTAGCTTTCAGAAGTACTCTTGATTATGGTTCTGCCCTCTGTAGTTGGAAGCAGGCACGTTATAAATTGTAGGATTATAAACCTTGTATTTTACTTATTCAACACAACACTTCTATTTCCGGCTGCACACATACATACATGCTTATTTTTAGCCTGCAAGCAGTCATTCTGAGACACCACTCTGCCTTAGCTAATCAGCTAGGGCTGATGTTTGATTCACCTGCCAATGCCCTATTGCCACTTGTGTATTTTTTGGCTATCACAATAGACTTTCCAGTTACTACAAAAAAGAAAAAGTTCACCTGATGCATACTTTGAAAGAGAAAAGCACATTTGTTACCATAAGAAATACAAAAACCTCCTTTACTTTAGACATATAAATGAATTTCTATTAAAACATTTTCTTCACCTGACATTGGGAACTGCAGCCAGGAGGGATATTGATTGCTCTGTACAAATGCTCTAGTGTTGGTTTTAACAATACTGTCAGCCTGCTTCACTGATCATGCTAATATATTTAGCAAAACCCCATCTGTAGTCTGTCATTTACACAACCACTGCACATTCACTATTTTAAATTCTCATTCCATCACATTTATGTGGTTACCTCCACAGTCCCCCTACAGCACACAGATTGCCATATCCATTTGAATTTCTGAAGTAAGCAGAAAAAGCCTGAGGCAAAGATTGTAATGGAGACACACACACTCCTATAAGTTCCTTTCCCTTTTAGTGGAAACCCAGCTTCACCCCTCCATCTACAGCCAGCCTTTAGATGCAGGTTTCACTAGGCACCAGAGCTCTGCCATTTCTGCTTTAAGACTCATACACTGAAAGACTCATACACTGTGCCAAAACAGTGTTCAGACCTGCTCCCATGGGGCACTGTGTGAAGGGACAGGGAGCCTGCCCACCCCTCCTGTGGCCTCCTATCACTTGTCCACTGCCACTTTTTCTTCCTGTGTCATATGACACAAACAGTGACTGTTTCAAAGAATTCTTTTCTCTGCACAGTTCTTTGAGGAAACATATGTGTGATCAACGTTTAAAGCAGGAATTATTTATGAAACAATCATTGTGAGGCTGAGGACTCAGTAATTAATTACTCTGTGCAATTAGTCCCCAAAGTACTGTGAGACTGCATTCCCAGTGATCTGAGCTATGGAAACATTACAAGTGCCTGAGTTAAAACAGTTCTGTCTAAAAGACAGAACTTTGGCTACAACAAAAAAAAAATCACTTATGGGAGAGAAGAAAAAGGACTACAGGTAAAAGGCAATCAAGAAATTTGAAATTATTTTCCTATCTTCTTGAGTCCTTTGTCTCCCCTAGGAGAAGCAGACACCTTGCCATAAGGTGAACCAAGTGCTTTTGCTATGGCAGCCATTGAACAAGAGCACAGAAACTGGTATACAGGTACACGTTATCAAATCAGAACAGATTGGTTTCATGCTCCTGAATACAGCTCCTGAATACATGCTCCTGAATTCATCTCCTCTTCAGTGGACAGCCACCCGCTCACAGACTATTTTTCATATTGTTCCATGTAAAATCTTTGTTCTAAACATCTCGGCAAAGAATAGATTCATCTTGGAAAAGACTGTCCAAAATTATGCTTGGTTTTTTAAATTAAAATGTGCTCTACCTCATATTTATGACAAAATAAGCATGCGATGAAGCACTTTTTCCCTAAGAGATGAAGTCAACAAATGGTAAATCTTCCTTATCCCACTGAAGAAATACGGCAAGTGGAATTTATGAGTGTCACATAAGCCACTAACTCCATGCCTTCTTGGATGATTACTCTGTTCAGGGTAATGCCTGCCAGGCAAATGCATGGCATCTGCCCCCATGAGAGCAGACTCAGTGTTTTTACTCCCTCATTCCTTCTCAAATCAATTTCTGTGACTTTTTGTGACTTAAATTGGCAGCAGAGGTGAAGGATCTCCCCCTGGTACCTTGCCCCTCCCAGACTGCATCCATCCCATCAGATACCTTAGTTAAGAGCTCAGAGAGCAGAAGAAGGGTAATGCTTTCTGTTGTTGGGATATTGAAATAGCACCCAGGCAGATGAATCAAACAAAATGCGGGTGAGTGTTTGGGAAAATGCATTTTGTTTAACGTGTACTTAGCTGAGTTTTGCCCCATTTTCAAATCAGTAATTTGAAGTAGTTCTGTGCACACAGAATAGATAACATTGGCTCTCAAGGTCTAGACAAAACTCTAAATATGGTGTGGGACTTGCTATTAACTTCATGCATTTTTTTGATCATTCCATCAGGAAGCTTATCCCCCAGCAAAGGCCAAAGAAGATCAGGTGAGAAGAGTGCAAGAGTCCCACAGCAGAACCCCCTCTGCACCACAATGGAGGGAGATAAGAAGGGTTCAGGGGTTCTTTGAAGAACACTGGTCACCAGATGGGTTTCTCAGTGGAATACCTCATTTGAACACCCCAAAAATGTCTAATTGACCTTGAGAGGAAGCAATACTAGCATTAATTAGTATAGTATTAAAACTTAAATCTTGACAGCTTGGTCTGTTGCTTCAACTTTCCAGACTTTTATGTTTGAATTTACTTCCAAAAGCCTGTACTTTGTCACAGCTCACAGAGTATGTAGAAACTCAAACAGAACAATGTCCTTGCAAGAATATAATTTTATCTGAAGTGCAGCTAATGGGGAGGTCATATTCTGCCCTTTTTCCTCTGCTCTCTACCTTAAACACCTTATTTGCTACAGCTACAGAGAATTAAATAGAAAAATCAGGGCATCATATAATGATTCATAGCCAAGCACAGCAGAAGGATTAATCATTCACATCTTTAAATCCAAAAGCATATAAACTTCCAAGGATGATCAGTCAATGTGACGCATTTATATTTTAGCTGGAAAACAGCTGGAAAAAGCTAGAAATGGAAGTTCCTAGGTTCTGACCAGAGAACAAAGCATACGAAATGCCACAGAGTCATTTTCAAGGAGTCCATATGCATGGCTTCTACTCGTGTAAAGAGGTAACCTTTCATATAAGCAATCCCATTATTCACAATTCAGTTCATGGTTCAAAAAAATATCGGGAAAGATGAGCCAGAGGAGCAGGACAGGGCCAAACACACAGAGTCTGCCCATCTCTCTTAACAAGAGAAGTAAAGGAAGGATGCTAATGCTTGATAGAGTTGAATACTGGAAGAGAAGTGTGTTATTTATTCTCCTGTATGGACAGACCTTGGTGATTTTTCTAATGATTCTCACATACGTTTCCAGTGGGTCTCCTGGGGTTAGAAATGTTGAAAGAGAAGGGACTAAATGTAGTTCTGTCTAGTGACACATGGCAAAAAGGAAACAACCCTAGGAAAAAGAAAACCCAGCAGACGAGTGGCCAGCAGTGACAAGTACCATATGCAAGTAATGAGCAGAGAACGAGGCACACTATATGATTTTTTAATATCTCTAGTAGCATTTTATAAAAGAGTCCATAGTCTGGAAACTATAGAAACCTCCGTTCACTACTTAAGAGTTCGAGTTTCATTGTCTGCAGTGGTGATGCAGCAATAAGGTCAGGTGCCCACATTATTAAGACTTAAAAATGGAAATTCAATGTGTCCTGTTTGCCATTCTGTATCTCCCTTTGTATTCTTCACTAGAAAATGAAATTACTTCATAGTCTCCATATCCTCTTTTACAAAAAAAAAAAAAAACCCCAAAACTTTTTCCCATAACACAAGCTGACAAGCCAAATTTCTGTGTAAATTAGAAACTGTCAAAGCTGTTAAACTCTTACTGATCTCCCAATTATATGAAATTCTGTAATTAATATTAGTGGAGAGGAAAACAGAAAATGAGAGGGCAAGACCCTCTCAGCAAATAAAAAAAAAATTTTTTTTTAAATGTTGAGATGCTCTTTATACAGGTAGTTTTCTGATTCAGAAAACCCCCACAATTTATAATTATGTGCCGTTTGCATTACTGAACATCAAAAAACCTGAAGAAATATATTGAAAAAGCAAACTACCGTCTTTTCCTTTCTTCCCTTTTAGGTTTACTGTATCAGTAAGTTAACATACCATGAGTCATATTAGAACTCTAAGGTTATTCTACCTATTCAGTTGTCACAACAGCAGCAGTATCTGCTGGGAACAAGGCAATAGGAAAAGAATTTTAGAGATAAGACAAGATTTATTATACTGGTGATGTGCCTGTTTTACATAACATAGTACAAATTGATCTAGGAACAATGACATTTAAAACAAGTTTTAAAAGTAGTATCAGAGAACAATGTGGTCAGTCTTGTGGCTTACAAGATTTGGGAGTCTCTTTCATTGTAGAAAGTGTTTGTTGGTGCTCTCGAAGCAAAGACTTCCTAGAAGCCTTGATATTCTGTAAACAAGGCACAAGGTGAAGTTTGCATGTTTTCTGAGAGGTCCTCACTAGTTAGAAATCTTGCTTTTTGACTGCAGTTCTGTGTAGTGACAAACACAGAAGGCAGCATGCCAATAAACAGCATTTTGCATTCTCCAGAGACAGACCCATTGCTTGGCATTCAGTGCATGGGTCCCTCCCACCCACAGATATATTACCCACATCAGCATTATCTATGGAAAGTCAGCTTGATTCTGTTACTGAGGAGAAACACTTACAGGATAATAAAAAGCCACTAATACAGGATAAGAACTCTTAGTGGAAAATAATTTTTTTAAGTTTGAGGACTGCCTTGGCAGTCCTGTCCTGCTGACACGGTCACTGGGGAAAGGTACTGGTTTACATTCTAGATAATGCTCATCCTGGCAGATACATCTTTCTGCCTGTTTCCTGCAAGTTATCACCTCATGTTTTCCAAGTTCAAGTTTCAGCTGTAGAGTCACTGCTGTCCCTTGTCACCATAGTCCACAAACAGATCACAGCAAGTGCTACACAAAAGCAATAGAAAAAGGTTCTTCATTAAGAGGGTGGGTGGGTGCTGGAATCGGCTCCCCAGAGAAGTGGTCACAGCACCAAGCCTGACAGAGTTCAAGAAGGGTTTGGATGATACTCTCAGGCACATGGTGTGACTCTTGAGTGGGGTGCAGGGCTAAGGGTTGGACTCCATGATCCTTGTGGGTCCCTTCCAACTCAGCACATTCTGTGATTCTATTCTATGATTCAATTAAAAGTGTCTGACTCACCCATCCCTGCCTACCACCCTTGTGCCACCCCCTGCGGGGCTCTGCCTGCACACAAGCCCAAGCATGCATGTCACTGTGTTGGGGCATCTCCAGGGGCTGTGTGGAGCAGTCCCATCAGCTCTCTGCACTGAGTATCTGTGATAGGAAAACTCACAGCCCAATGCCAGCTCCAGGTGGGACCAGTAGACACCTGACTTGCCCCATCCACCACCATCCCAGCAGTGCTCTCTCTGAAAAAAGAGACCATTGTTATAATTTATGACTTTTCCTTCTGAGTTGCAGTTTATTTATCTGTGCATACTAACCTGTGATCTGTACTCCTTTCTTGTTTATAAGAGACAAAAATATAAGATGATAAATATAACATCTTCTAGGATCTCACTTCATACTCAATTATACATGACCAAATGTAAGAATTATTTAAAGAAAAATCAGAAATCTAGCATAGCCTTTATCATAAAGATTGCTAGAAATAAGGCCAGGATGGTGCCTGTAATTGTCAGGAGACTCTAAGTACCAAAGGAATTTAGGACCAATCATGCCATTTGTACAGTTGAAAAATAGCTGAAACAAAAAAATGGGGCTCTGACAGAATGTTATTACCAAGAAAGTCTCTTGTTAGAATAAGGTTTATTGGTAGAACTGTGGACCAGGATAAGGACATATGGAAGAGAAGCTATAGACTGTTTTTTTAGCTCAGAACCACAGACCGAACTGTAGATTATTATAAGTTTGCAGTACAGGGCATGTTAAACATTTCTGATGACTTCAGTAATTCAGGTTGCCAGGATTTAGCCAAGGACCTGTGTAAGTGCCATTGGTAGTCATTCATTCCAATTAAAATTATCCCTGCCCAAACATCGGTTTAACAAGACAGAATGGCAAGAATGCCAGAGAGAATTCAATTTATCAAATAACTAAATCAAAACATAAAGTGATATAAAAATTACTTTAGCATTTCACAGGCTTGAAAGGTGTACAGTCAAATATAATTCTCTGTATTTATATGGAAATCAAACCAGCCTGCCAACTGAATGGATTACTGCATTCTGCTTTAATATACTGACCCTTGGCTTTCTGCCATTATGAATTTTGTCCCAGACAAGACTGTGGTGATGGAAGTCTGCTCTCTTAAATATCTCCACTCAAGTCACAACTTGAGTGATGATTTGAAAAAAACTCCAGAAACTTGCAAAAGAGCAGGTTTCCATCAGAGAGAAGGGGGCTCATGTACCTGTGCATGAGAGGAGGAAGAGGAAAATACTCCAGGAATATGCTGGGTATCAAGAAGCCTGGCACAGCAGCACAGTGGCATTCCTCTTGCTCATCAAACAGGTCTGCGGGTGAGCAGTGACACTGCTCAGCTGACCAGCAGCTACCTCCCTGCTCTGATTCAAAGCAAGAGTCCTTGTTGTGCCTGCCAAGAGAAATCTCCCTTTTTTTGCTAAAAGCTCAGATGAGCTACATCAGAAGAAAATAAGCATTTGTTGTTTCCTCTCTAGCAAAAACATACACTGGAACCTCAGGTTTATTATAGACTCCTGTATTTGTGCTCCAGCTCCTAATAATAGCCATCATGAATGGGCGTTAACATGAAGAGAGAAAAACAAGAGCAAAGCAGACAAAAACCCAAGCAGTGTGCTCAGGAACAGTGCAATCAAGAGCTTCTTTCTGTCAGCAGGTAACTTTTGAGGGATTTCTTTGGATTCTCGCTTGGAATTCATCAATCTGTGATGCCCTAGTGAGGACACTTTCAAGGAGAGCTGAGTACCTGCTGGCAAGCAAAACAGAGTCAAGCAGGAGAGGGACCCTGTGCTTGACCCCTTCCCAAGCTCAGCTGGCACAGGCAGTAGCAATATAAACCAAGAAGAGAGAACAAGGAGCTTTCAGATTACCTGAAAAAGTCTGAACTCCAATATACTCTCTCCTCCTTAAGCCTCGCCCAAGAGCATCACAGACAATAGGTGATGCCATAGTATCATCTTTTTTTTTTAATTCCTCACTCTTTTAGCTTCTTATTGTGATACTGAATGCTGCAATGATTTGTTAATACACACCTTTTCTCTTCCTAATCCAACCATGAAGCAAAACCCAGTACCATCTGATGGGGTTGTCCTCTCTGAGGCATAACTCAGAGGGAACAATTTCTGTGCTCAAATGCACTTGGGGAGGTGGGTATTTCCAATGCAGGGAAGGTGTTCTAGCACATGAAGGTGCAAATTCAGAAGTCCTATCACCTGATGAGTTATGCAGGTTTTGAATGTCATAACTAAATATAGATTGTGGAGCCCTCACTGTTGAATTTGAAATAAAGGATCTTCAGCACAATCTTTGAATTTTTTCTAAATCACAAAGGAATTTACAAAGGAAACACTGCTGTGTGTGGCCCACAGACAGATTCTCTTAGCTTCATCAAAAAGTTATTCAATATCTCCCCATACTTACATTGGCTGTTCCTTCTCCCTCAGTCCTTACATACACGCCTTCAGAAGATATCTGCCTGAATAACTTAAAAACAAGTCCCGGAAACACACTGCTGGTGCACTGAGTTTTGTTTTTATTTCCGACCAAATCTGCAGGAAGCAGCTGGACAAAACTAACTTGAGGTGTACAAGGCATTTGGAAATGAACTGACATGTTGATTAGTAAATCCTGTAGTCTGTGCCAACTGGGTTTTAATACTTTTTCTAAATAACATCTACAGTATTAAAGAACTGAGTAGCAATTTCTCCCATTGTTAACCTTCTCCTTATTACAGATGACTGTGAATAAACACCCATCATGCAGCTGTGGTTTATGTTGTGTCAATGCACAGTAGGACAGTTACAGCAGCTCTCAGAAATGCTGTCACATCCCAGAAGGGCTCAAGCCTCTCAGCAGCAGCCTCATCACCTCAGGCTGTACAGTTTCTAGCTCTCCCCACTACTGAACTGGGGGAGAGAGGGGGCAGACCATCTCCATGGGAAAAAAGCAATCCATTCTGCCAATTTCTAGCTTAGCACAGACCCACTCCAACCACCAGCTGAGGAACCTGAAGGAGTAAGGCTACAGTTTACCAAGCTGCAACTATGAAATCATAAAGACCCTTCCCAGAGCCTGCTACCTATTATTGATGCCACTGTTTCACTTTGGACTGCAGGAATTTCACATGTGTAGGAAGTTATTTTTAGTGCCATGTGCGGTGTCAAAATGTTCAATGATTGCATGGGTTCACCCACCCCACAGCTCTGATTCAAGACTGTGAGATGCAGTTCTTTTTTCTTTCTCGTGCCTCTCCTTTTCCCTCAGCCTTAAAAAAGCTAAGTACTAAAGGGAAATATGCCTATAAGTTTTTTTCTTATCTTTTTTGCCTGAACAACCTAATATAATTAAACCAGTAAATTATTACAGAAGCACATAGCTTATTATAAAGCCGTTATGGGACAGTGAAACTAAATAGCCTCTGGATCTTCTTTACAAGCTACCTGCAGGAGCATCAGCAGGGAATTAGCAATGACTGATACTTGGTCTTTGCTTGGCTTTCCAGGGTGTGTTTCATCAAGTGCCTGGCAGCATGAGGGGTGAGTGCCTCCTTATCTAGGCTGCGCTGGAGCCATATCAATTTTTAATTAATTGATGTAAAAGCCTGGTTTCCTGTGAGGTTATTATCTCGGCTTGAAAGTGAACCAACACAAACTACATTTTAATATAGCCTACTATACAAGCACTGAAAGTTTGCACTACTACTTGTAATTAGAGGCTTCTAGTGCTTCTCACCCTCTTAAAAGAGCAATTCCTTTCAGAAGGCTTCTGCATATAGCTCACACAGGCTTCAGAGTACTGATCCTTCAAAGCCTAAAAAATAATCAGGAGAGATGACTTTAAACATGTGGTTGCACTACCTAGGAAATGTAGTAAGTGACCTGAACTCAGCTTAACAGTCCTTCTCATCATATTTATTATGTTAGTGGCCTGTGAGAAGACAGAACACTGTGCATTATGAATTAGTTTTTCATATTAAATAATGTTTTGAAGTTTTGGATTGTGAAGAATGCTACTCCACAGCTCACCTAGGTGCTATTTGATACAGCCACAGCATCCTCTGCAGTCATTTAAAGTGAATCTGTACTTGCAAAAAATCTCAGGAGAGGGGAGCCCTTATCTGTGATCAAAATTGTGAATGTCTGTACTGTGGGCAGAAAAAACTGACAAATGCACACTTGTATATATGAAAAACACATTAGTAAATACTGCTGCATGAGAGGGAGTTAGAGTCCTCAAATTTATAGCCAGGCATTAAATACACGGAGAAGAAATTTCTTTCCCACCTGAAGTTATTTTTGACGGATTTACATCCTGAAGTATGAGCAATAGATTCTGCCTCCTGCTCTGTCTTGTATCCTCTTCACTTATATCACTGAACTGACACTACAAAATATATGGTGGAGGTTTTGCCTGGTGAAGGAACAAGTCACCCTGCTGCAGCTTTGAGCCTTAGCAAATCACACTTGCATTTTAGAAAAGGAAAGAATTTGAAGCCTGCACAAGATGATGCCTGCAAACATTTAGAGACTAAGACCTTTTTTTCCCCCGAAGAAAAAGAAAAATTCATAAACTACTGAATACAGCAGCAGATTTTTAGCTGCTCTGTTCAAGTCTTAAATGAATTCAGCATGAATTCATGAGTGGAGAAATCTTCTGCTCACTGCTTTGGTTATGGAGGTTCCTCCTCTGCACATTCATAGCTCTGGACAGATCCCACTGGATTCTACATATGTATCCAGGGGGACTGATGGTACTGGGGAGTACAGGAGAACTGGGTGAGGGTACAACAGCACCGTGACTTGCTATTTCCACTGGGAAAACTTTACATAATGGATATAGCTGAGAGCTCCTGCTTCCAGCCCTAAAAGCAAACATGACATATTTCCCCTGAAATAATTTGAACAGCACTTTCCCTGGCACAGCAGTGATGAAGACATTCTGACTGCAGCTCTCAAGATACCAAGCACCTCTGTTAATTAACACCTGCTTTCCTGCAAACACAATCCACCTTCTCTGCTCCCGCTCTGCCAACATATCTGGAGACTTGACTCATCAATAGAAATGGTGACCCATTGCAAGAACAGCTGAAAGCAATTCAGAATTCTTCATAATTTGAATTCAGTGGGTCATTCCTTTTACAGCTAAATGATAGCATATAATTTTCAGTAGATTATGCAATTCTTTTTTGAATTGTGGGCTGGTGAGTAGTCTAAAAGTGGCAAAGAAATCCATTTAATCTTTTTTTCCTCCTTTAAATGTCCTTAAAATAATGCTCAGTTAATCAGCCAGGAGTCATTGGTGTGGCGAGTTATACAGAGATCAGAATAGATTCACGTATAGAGTGGTTACCAATATTTGATCTACATGTAACACCAAAGTCCTTAAAGACTCATGAACAGAAAGGATACCTTCAACATGGAATATATGTGCCATGCAAAAAGTCACAAATAATACACATTTCTTGATACCATCCTGGCCTTATCCAGAATATAAATGAAATTAGTACTCAGACACTTGGAAGAAACCCATTTGCTTTTTTAACAGCATTCAAAATATTTTTGACATACTTTCAAACCTGAGCATCTGGTAATGCAAATGTGACACTTCTTTCAGTTTAACAATATCAAGACAAACATTTTTCTTGTATTTAGGCAACACACTCTTAAATGAGAGCTGTTGAAAAACGAGAATATCAAAGAGAATTACCTAGTAAATAAACTTTATTATTTATGTTTCAGAGGTTTTCAGTGTGACAAGCTGCTTTATTTCTGTGATTTGTTTCACTTTCTTGCCTTTCTTTTCAACCAAAGACAGAGAGAATAAATAAATAAATAAATAAAATGCAGCTGCCAAAGACTTTAAGAAGAAAACTGCAGGAGCATTCTCCTCTTTAAAAAGACAGCAGGTACCACAGCTGGAAAATTCATAAAAAAAAGAAACACGAAATGACATGTAAAGAAATTCAACAAATATCTTCCATCTCAAAGTGCTCTGAAGCCTGATTTCTGCAAATATAGCTTTGATACCTTTACAGTTGTAGTCTTTCCTGATAATTGTATTTGACAGAAATTCCTTTAGAAGTCAAAATGAACTTACTACTAAGCACATTTTCTACAAGTGGGACAAAAAAGAAGCTTTTACCAAGCTATTAATTTTTCCTGCCTATTGTCACCCAAGTGCCTTTCTCTCTCTCTACACTTGCACAAGTGTTTGTAGCCCATTCTTTGTTGTGCCATTCGGTCCCTGCCTGCTACAGAAGGGATGATTCTGTGTTTCCTACCACTGGAGTCATGCCAGATTTCAGTACTCAGAGAACAAACACTGCACATCCCACTCCCCCCTCAACTTTCAAATGCTGGCTTTATCATTACTCACATAGGGTAGAACTGTAGTTCATTTCCCAGGGGAATACTTACAGATAATTGTCAGTGCAAGTGGCACCTTGAGCTTATTCTTGTTTGAGCTCCATCTTCTTTGCCTTAAAAATCTGGAGTTTGTATATTCATTGTCATCTGGAAAGAAGTTGCAGCCTCCAATCATTAAAGATTGATTCTAAAAAAGCTTCAAAGGGAAGGCAAACTTGCCTGGCTTTTTCCCTTGCTGTACTGGGCTTCCTGATGGAATTTAAGAGAGGTTAATTTATTCTGCTTCTGGATGCTTTGCCTGCCATTTCTTTGATTCTGTGCAACAAATTTGCAGTCATAAAATGTTTGAAATTGGCCTCCAGCCAGAATCTGCCAAGGTTTTCCCAGGTGACTTTTCCTCTCCATTTAGTTGATATATACCAAACCATGCTGCACAATTACACAAATACATGCTCAAACCCCTCTCCTAAAATAAAACCAAAAAAACCGCCAGAAAACTATAAGCCCTGAGTGACACCAATACACTTTTTTTTTTTAAGCAAGCCATTAAGTAAACATAACAAACATCACTCCGTATATTGCAGTTGTGTTGCACTGAGGGAGTTGGTCACTCAAGGTGCGTATTATTGGTATCTGAATCAACGGACAAGTTTACATTGACTACCTGCTCCCCAGTGCTGATTGACATATTTGGAAGCCACTTGCTGTGCTTGAACATTAAGGAGAGAAATGGTACTGTGTTCCCTGAGCCACAGAAATCAGTCGTTGCTCCACAAAAGTCATATCCCAACAGAGGTGCCATTATGCAATTCTCATGGTTTTGGCCACAGTTTACCCAGCAGTTTCAGTGGCTGCATTTTTTTGTCATCATAATGTTTAAATGACAACACTGATCTTCCAAATGAAGCATAAGATTAAATTTTCCCCTTTTAAAATTAACATTTTCCCTTATTTGTGCATAATCCATAAAATGCAAACGTATACCATGGAAAGGAATGCACAAGTGTAGTCAACTGCTCTGCAAAATATTCATAGTGGTGTAGCAGAAATCCTTGTTGGGAAGTGCCTTAGGGTGTAGGCTCTCAGTAGTATCCAGTATTTCCTGGGGAAGCAGAGGGGAAAACCCTAAAGATGTTATATAAGTATTAAAATGATATTTTCTTTCTGCAGTGATTAGAAAGCAACGCAAAAGTGACTTGAATAAGTCTGTCTCACTGCCTGAAATCTCTGGATCTGAGGATCGTACTGCAATATCCATTGTGTGTTAAAAATATTGAAGGTAGATGTCCATTAAAGTAGATGTCCACATTAAAGTCCACAGCTATGCATTACATGGAAAAATCAGATGGAGTTAGTTTTGTCAAAGAGGTCACCAGAATTTTAATGCAATTCAACATTGATTTTTGTCGTAAATACAGGGGATTGTTCAGACCATCTTGATCTGATTGCAAATAGGAGTTTGTTATGTTTCATATATTCTGCTTCTATCCATTCCATATGGTTGTCTTGAGTAGCTAATCTCAGAATACAATTTTTAGCTCTGCTTGATATCAAAAGGTAAGTAAATAGGAGTACCCACACACCATAGTAGGCTGGTTGGATTCAGGACTGTTCATCTGCCATTTGTTGTGTTCTGGTAACAGTGATTTTCTTTCACTTGAAGTGATATGTGTCATTCTTTTTGGGCCAGCAAAACCAAACTTATTTTTTTCACTTTTATAATGATTTGTGCCACTAGTTATTGCCCTTTTAGCTCAATAGTCCAGCCATTTTTACCATCCTCCTTTCCATCTACAGCCATCTGTATTTACCCTGGCTTAGCTGTAGCTGTGTTAGGGTACATTACATCAAATATATCCAAGTATTTCCAAGTATAATGGATTGCAAAGGGCTGGTAAGAGTTAGTTCAGGAACACAGTCACAACAGTCAGCTGAATACAGAAAAACTGCAACCAGACACAACTTCTGTCAGTGGTCTGGCAAGACGATAACCCTGAGTTTGTCTCTTCAAAAGTGGAAAACAAACAGCCCTTTAATCTCAAGTTAGTTGTGTGGAAGCCTGCTAGTATTTAATGCTATGATCAGTATTTTTTGATCTTCTATATTTGATTTTATATTTCCTCTCTTCCTCAAAGAAAATGCAAGTAACTTTTTTCAAGACTATGAGAACAAAAAGCAAAGACACATTTAGCAAGCTGATGCCCATCAGCCAAATGGTAGTGAAATAATCTCTACTTGAATTTAGTATAGTTTTCTCATGTTTTACTGATTCATAATTGAAAGCAAATACATATGGAGGACTCAGATTTTTGTTTGTTGTTTTTAGTTTTTTTAAATACACCTCTTAATTCATTCTCTATTCCTTTTGTTTTCTTCAGCTGACAGCTGAAAGGAAAAACACTGACCAAAATATGTGTCATGACAGTGCTATAATCACAAGAGAGTAGATGCTCGTGAATTTTCAGCTTTAGTTCTGAACCCAGTCAATGGTATCTGAGATTCAAAAAAGTGAACAAACTACACACTTCTCCTGGGCCTTTCTTAAAAGTAGTGCTATCAAAGCTGAGTTAAATTTTTGTTAGCAACCATAGAAAGTACATGCATAAATGGCAATTTAAGCATGAATTGCAAGTCTGAATTGCAAATCACCCATAACCACAAGAACATTTGAAAGTGAAATAGAATGCAGTAAGATTTAATTAAGAGCAAATTACAGCATTGTAACCGATCCTAATATGACTCTTTGCTACCATTTTCGGGAGAAAAACAAGTAAGTCATCTGCGAAACTGCTGAACTAATCTAACTATTGAGGAAACAGATAGAGGCTCATTTTACTGTGTATTAATTTTTCTGTGAATGTTATTTACTTTCTTGTCCTGTCTCTCTCCTCCACCTCCTGATTTTACCTTCCCTGCTCTCCAAGATCCTCTTGAGCAATTTTTTTCCAGCAAGCACTAAGTGCAATCCTCTGGCTGGAGATTTCCAAAAGGAGCGATGCGGGCAGGAGGAACTTTTGCCGTAGAAATTGAAGCTGTAGATCTCCAGCAATTTCAGTAGTTCCATCAGTCTTTCTCTGCTGCCTGAGACACAAACTGTACACATACCCAAGCTGCAGTATTTCACTGCAGTCTGTCTCCTTACAGTCCCATGGAAAAAACCCTAAGCTTTCTAGAAAGCTAATGATGGCTAGTACCACTTCTTGGGAAAAGTAACATTTTCACTGGGCTTTGGCTACTTGAAACGTTTATAAGAAATCAATAAATATATATACACCCCAAATGTGTCAAAATAGGATGCTAAAAGCACATCTGACTGAAAAGCCATCCTCAGTGCTACAACATGCATATGTGCTTTGAAAATTTCAGTCAAGACTTTGAGGCTCTATTTTCTGGGTGGTGAGTGGTAAAAGTCTGATTAAACAATTCATTAAAACCAGGAAACTTTCTATTAACTACTGAAGGATAAACTGGAAATCATTCAGATAAGGAACCTAAAAGTTCATCCTGGTTTTCAGAAGCATGCATGTCATGGACACAAGAGCTTTTTCTTTGTTTTGATTACTAACTGGAAAGGCAAGATTATTCTTCAGCGGCATGACCCAGTGATTTCTTACTGACTGAGGCAGAAGAGGCAATCCTATTCCTATCCATTCTAGATATGGTCCTGATATGAAGAGTTGCTCCTTCCCATCTCCATAGGGAAGTATATATAGCACACACATAGTAATATCTCAAGTATGTAATGTCACTGGTGAGCCATGAGAGGGCTTAGAAAACACAAGACAAGTACAAGCCTTTATTGCTGTTATTCTCAGTTTTTCCTAAAGTTACTGCAGTGTCAAGAACCTTCATTCCCTATTTCCTACACCTTTTTTAGAGTATATAACTATTAGATATCCCAAGACACAAAATTTTATTTCCTTGACCTTCATTTTGCCATACTGTAGTTACAAAAAGTCTGTGGAAGAGGCTGCTCAGTCTCTGTTTAGTCAATAATTGTATTTAAACATTTAAAATGTCTAATAAATTGATCACCTTGAACTAGCTAAAGAGCAGTAACCACATTAAAAATTAAGTTCTTTATTTCCTTTATCTCCCACAAAAGGCACTAAAAATATGAATTCCAAGAACATTAATTGATTTGTGATAATTTTTGTTGAGTATCCATGGGAATATGCTTTTAAAATACACATGTACCATCATTATGGTTTAGTGCATTTGTCCTTTGAAGTCCACAAAATCCATAATTTAAATCATTCTCTTCAAAGAGCCAAATGGTGTGTTTCCTACAACACTGCCTGGAGTTCATGTGTGGTTACACCAGAGCACACAAGCTTAAAAGCGTGGAGCAAGTCAGGCAGTAGAAGTATCTATGCAGGCCAGGTGAGCACTGTCAGAAGGTAGGGGAGCACTATCAGTGCTGACCTGAAATAGATCCTTCAGACCTGCCAGGACAGTGGCTGCAAGAAACTGTCTTATTTCCTTTGCTCTGTAAATAAAATACAGCTATACAGCTTATTAGCATATACAAGGGAGACTTTTTACAAGGCAAGCAGCCTCCATTTGATCTGCCGTATTTCCCTACTGCCTGACGCAGATTTTTGCCTGTGTGTCTGCCTGTTACAATCCTCAATTCCTGTGTTTGGGCACTCTAGCTTCTGCATTCCTGCCTTTGCAAATGCTTCCCTCGGGCTTTATGAAATTTTTCTTAGAAGACATTGCTCCAGCCAGTTTCTCTCCAAAGTTATATATCACTATTAAGAGCTCATATATGGGCTGAAAACACTGAAAAATCTCAAGCAGATTGCCTGTGAGAAATAAGTGAGGGTGGGAGGAAGGAGGAGGTCTGGGCTAACCAGTCTCTTTTGTTAAAGGATACCAGAAAGAAGAAACTATTTGTGGGAACACAGAAGGAAATCAAGGCATTTTTTGCTCTTGAATTCATTTATTCAATTAATTTGGGTTAAGTTTTACAAGGGTCCAATAAGAACATGAGCTAAATGAAACCACTGTAACATGCAGGCTGATTTAATGGTAGAAATGTATTAGGTAATTATTGAGTTTTCATTGCAGTAACTGAGGGAGACACTGGCTGAAGACTTCCTTGGTGGAAGGGAGTTTGAGGGTAAGATGGCTCCAGAAAAACACACCTGGGGATAGGGACAACCCAGGCTGAGAGAGATCTGTAACAGTCCTCAAATACAGCTACAGGCAAAGCTACAAAGAGACAGACAAAGTGGGAAATGGCAGACCGCTCTGCATGTCAAAGAAGAAGCCAAATTAAGTCTTCACTTGTAGCAAAGGCACTAAATGACTAGAATTTGAAATGAGCAGAAGGTTTTGTCCTGGGAAATTACACAAGTTTTGAAGAAAAGTTAGATGAGCACCCCTCAAAAGTCCTGATGTTACTTTGGCTTCCTGATGTCCATTCTCAGCCCCTTTTCCTGAAACTCCAGAATAGAGTTCTTTCCTTAACTTTAGGAAAAAAAAAAGGATGATTTATTTAACAGGTACTTACACTTCTAAAATGTAAGTACTCAATGTGAATGATGCTAAAAGTGACCAAAATCAGATCAGCTCTCATCCTTTTGCAGTCCTTAACTAAACTACTCTAATTTAGCAGAACAGTGTTTATGTGTCTTTGGGACTCGTATTTCATGCACATGTAATTTATTTTTAGTATAGTAAAAAGTAGATTCTTTCAAAGGTTTCAGTAATTGTAACATCTACAAAAATATCCCTATTACAAATGCACCATCTCTTTCTGCAGCAACCTATACAAGTAAATGCTCTTATTCTTTAAGCAGGTCAACAAGACAGCTTATGCATGAACTTCCTGAAATTCTTCCATGTTGATGAGAGGTTAATATATGCCTACTCCATTAACAGTTTGAGATGCATCATTTGTGTCCAACACAACAATTGTTCATGATTCAAGCTTCAGGTATTTGCACTGATACTTAAACTCACTGGGCTGATGTCATTTAGAACATGCCAGGGAATAGCATGTCCCGTTTCATCTGCTCATTTTGACCACAAAACTAGATCAACTAGAACAGATAGTAGCAATAAAGGAATCTTGAAGGAAGTATGTTAGGAAAATACGAACAAGGCAGAAGCAGAGAAATTCAGTAGCATTTTTCATTACAGTAACTGAATCCTTTCTTCAGGCACAGATACAACAGCATAACCACACTCTTGCTCAGAAAGCTGTATGGCATACTCCAGAAATTTTGCTGACCCGCCCTGTACTTGTCCTTCTCAATGCTGCTCACAGCCACTAATTTGGTGACTGCACTGCCATAGTACTAACTGAAAGGAAAATAGGAGCTGGGAACTACCTTCCCCTGGATAAACTCCCTCCACGTCACTGTTTCAGCAGACACTGGTTCCCATCCACACAGCATAGCAGAACCCCCAAGTCCAACTTCTGGCTGAACAGAGGCCTGTGTAGCTAGTGGCAGAACCCTTGTCGCCAGAGCTGAGAGATGCTGTTAAGGCACATGTGAGATTATTTACTGTTGACAAGGCACCAGGAACAATCAGATGTGCTTTGTTGCTGCTTTTGGCACTCCTGCAATCTGCTGCCACAGTTATTTACTACATTTAGAAGGTTTGATTATTCTTCTGCATGCGAGCAGAAGCCTGGACTCCTCATTTTAGGACATTGAGGCAGCCATGGCCCCAGCACAGCCAGGCACCAGGGCCTGCCAAGCCTGGCTGCCATCCCCACCACAGTCTGTCTGTCTGCAGCTCATTTCTCCTCTCTCCTGAAAGTCACAGGTGCTGCTTCAGCAATTGCCAAGCACGTGGACACTGCAAAACATTCTCTCAAAACAGTGGTACCACCATAAAAAGCCTGTCAATAGTACCAAATGCACCTTCTAGGCAACATGGATAGAAACACCACAGTGGAAGGAAGGGCATGTGTCTGTTAAAGCCCACCTGCAGGGTCTGAAACAAAGGTAAGCAAGAGAGAGACAGATAATCACTTCTAAGGAGTAACAGAAATAAAATTCCAGCATGTGCTTAGAAACAGCAGCCACAGCAGGAACACTCCTTTGAAGTAAAAGCATATCAGCCCAAAGAATAAAATGGAAACTTGATTCAAGCTCTCCTGCACATGTGAGCAGTAACAAACATGATTCACACTGGTCCAATTCAAACAGAGCTCTGCTGCAGCAGCATCAGCTGCTGATACAACAGGACCAGGATAGGAGCCAGGTCCAGCAGGGACACTGCAAAGCCCCAAAGGGTGCTGGCAGCATTGCTGCCACACTGTCCTCACTCAGCCCTGCTCACTCAGGAGGGCAGAGGGGTGGAGCGACAGCACAACCCTCTGTGTGCCAAGAAAAGGTACCTACCCGTGCTGGCACAGGAAGCCTGATGAAATACCTTCTGCCAACTTCAGGCTCCAAAACATCATCTCCAAGTACCCTGTGATGGCAGAGAATATTGCTGTAGTTTGGAGGAGTTCTACTCAGTGCCACAAAATATTTTAACAGCTCGCAAGCCACTTGTGTGAATCTGAAGAATCCAATACTGTGAGAAATATCCTACTAAAAATGAAAACAAGTACCCAAGACCTCAGCAACCCATAAAGGGCCAGAAAAGCCCTGGAAGATTTGGTAATGGAAAGATGCCATCACAGCTGGGGAAATGCCTTTCATAGAAAGCTGAGCAGGATTGCTACAAGTGTTCCTGTCCCACAAGGGGAATAGATTATGGCTGTTGAATCAGAACATGATTTTCAATACAAGAAATAAAGTAGGGGAGCCATTTCTTATTCTCCTGTCCAAGAGCCCTTCTAACCCCTTCATCCTGTACTTTCCCCACATTCATTAAACTCTTCTGTGTCACTTTCCTTTCAGTCCTGCCTGCCATTAAGCTCAGTAGTAGTGTAAGCCATGAAGATAAATAAAAGGTTTTATTTAGTTTCAAAGTCATGTTTTTCCATACATTCTGAAACCAGACAAATTCTGTGTCCCTCTGCACTGTTTTGTGCATCACTAAAGTTCCTCCTTGTAACTTGTTTGCTGCTTCTTTAGGAGAGCTGCTGGAAATTATTGCCTTTCCTATGGTGGTTATGGCAAAGTGACAAACATCCTTGGCTTCCTGTCCTCAATCTCTATCTGAATACAGATGAGGTGTATCACTAGTTTTTGCTGAAAATTATCACACTCAGATTATAAATCTTCAAATCTCACTCACATTCAGCTGAGAACTGTTCAATTTTCCCATGTGCTGGGATGTATTTTAGGAGAAGTTTTATTTAAGTTTTGCTATAATAATATCAGATCAACTGCTAAACCCTATCAAGAATCCAAGGCAAAACCTGGATTATTTGAATAATTTGATATAAATTCTTTCAAGATTACCCAGACAACTGCTAGTACCTCTGTCTTTGATCAAGTTCCCAATTCTTTGCTAGCATAGTGAAGTTAAAAATAAGACTTTCATTTTTAGCCAAAAAAATCTGAAAACTAGAGCAAGAGGGCTGCTTTCCTAATCAGGAATAATTTGTCTTCAGTTTAACAGAAAGCCCCACTCCCAAGGTCTCTGGCTGGCTGGATTCATCACCTCTACAAGTAACTTGCTATATAGTTTATGATTATACACTGCTGCTTATACATTAAATGGGCTATTCCAAAGTACTCAACTGAAAAATTCACAATTTTTTTCCCCTCACCTGCCCCAAATACCCCAGGGGCATGCTAAACCTGAATCATGTTTCTTATTAATTTATCTTTTTATTTCAAACAGAGCAGCTATGTTAACTTCTAAGCTGACTATCATTTTGGTAAACTTGCCCAATATTACTTTTCTCTCAGAGCACAAATCAACCACCCATTCCCAGCATGCATCGCATTGGGATTTTGTGTTGTTTAGATGTGATTTTTTTATTTTCCTTCAGAAACTCCAATACTCTCTTTTAGATTTTTTAAAACTGTGTTTAAATAGTTAATGATTTGTATAGCCTCAGTTACAATACTTAAGAAACAATCAGACTTCTGCACTCTGCTTTTATCAACAGGATTTACGCATAAATACTTCGATATTTGTAATACAAAATAGTAATTATTTTGAATTACAATGAAGGAAGTTTAATATAAGGAAAAATCCACATACACTCTAGCAAAATACAGCAAAAGCACCATGGCAGATAAAGTCAGGAACCTCTGACATCATTCTAATGAGCAGCTCCATCCAGCATTAGTGGAAAGATTGTATCCAGCTCTTGCTAATCAGTTGCTAAAGTAATGATGGTTTCAATCATCCTGATGATGACAATGATTAAGCTGGCTACTCAAAATGTCTTCTTGATTAAAGTGATATTTAATCCATAAATCATAAAATTCACTCCTGTTTGGTTTCATGATATATCCTTCATGAAACTCAGCAAGAAGTTTTCCTCTGCGGTGACAAACTCCCTTTCAGGTTTTCCCATTTACCTTCATTCATAATACATGGCATGAAGTAGGCTTTGCCCACCTAAGAATCAGGTATTAGACAATCAGTAAGTATTCAACTAACATCACTTGTTGCACATAACAGCAGCTCAACATTTTACAATTCTAAATACAAGAAAGACAAATTCAGCCTTTAGCATTCTGAATTTTGGACTCTAGGCAATCTCAGACTGCAAACATGCAGTAAATCATCGTCTCATTTTTCCATCATCTTCAACTAGATAAAATCAGTTATTTCTAGCATACAAAAGAAATCTAACAGACACTAGTGAACACTTTCTTCCTATTCTCAAACAGGCATGTGATACCCCAATGTGAATATCTAGAGGGAAAAAAGAAACACTCATCTTAGGGTATCCTCCACTATTGCTCTGATAGTGCTTGTTGAAATTCTCTCTATGCACCACTATCCTTTCACAGTATTTGTAAGACATTAGTAGAAGCAGCACATTTCATCAGAAGAGGGCTAAACTGAAAGGCTGCAAGTAATACTGGGGTTGAATTACTTCAGGTCACTGTAGCTGTATATAGTAACTTATCGAGGAAAGGAATTAATAGCCCACTGCAGTAATACAATTAGTGATAGCTTTCTAAGAAAGGTTAATCCATTTAATTCATGGAAAGAAAAAGGTCTACTTCAGAGAATTTAAACTACATTGGTTCAATTAACTAGCTAGGAACAAAAGGTTTATTTGATCTGAAATCAAAAGTTACATCTCTATACCTTGCTGGTCTACTTTTACAATAAAAATTATCACCAATAAATCCATAAATGCAGTTCAAATCAAACTAAGAAATCTGCAAGAGCTAGGCAAACTCCACAGAGTTTGGATCAGGAAGCTGCTATGGTCAATGATAAAACAAACTGTTAAGAGAAGCAACCAAAAAGTACCTGATCTTTACAGTGCTCTGGAAAGCCCACAAATCAAGCACACCTTAGAGAGAAAAACAAGATCTCCTTTCTTCTAATTCCCCTGATAGCTACAAGGAAATTGCCAGACACCTGCATCCACCTGTCCCCACCCACCTCGTTAATGTGTTGTGCACTACATTGGCTTCACATGTCCCTTACACTGCTGATAGCAAAGAGGACAACCATTGTCGATAAACTGTAGTTCTCCTTAAAACTTTGTAGCAAATAACTACTACAACAGAGGCTCTTGGAGTGGGATTGGCACAGCAGTGATTTTTAAGTCATCTCAGCTGGTGAGTCTCCACATCACAACATCTACCAGGAAGGTCCCCAGGAAGTTTCTGTAATCCCTTATGTTGATATTTCGACCCAATCCAGCTTTTTGGCTCTGAGGCCAGTCAGGAGGCTTGGCCAAAATCACAACTACCTTTTTATTTTAAAGAAAGAAAGTCCTGAATAGCTGTCGTATCTGACATCTCAGGTATAAATCACAGCCTAGAATAGCAGCACTTTTCTTAGAAGAATAGCATAAAACTGTCAAGCATGACACAGAAAAAGAACTAGAGCATGAGAAACCATCAGAGAAACCCTGAGAAGGACAACTGGCAACTTCACATAAGACAACAGAAAGAAAGCAGAGGACATACTGCAGCTGTAGGGATTTGTTTTAACTGCTGGGGAGAGGCCCCAGCTCAGGTCCACTGCACTGGAACATTTTCTGAAAGAAGAGAGAAATAGTAGGAAGAGACTGTTCTAAAAGAGATGCTGAGTGCAGCACAACAGGCATGTGGTACGCCCACAGTACCCAACCTGATTGTAGAATTAGTAACGTTATCTACCATCCCAGGCTACAGGAAGTAGTTTTTAAAAGTTTGTTTATCCTTAGATCCTAAAATTGAATTCCTGTAGCCTTCTCTGGTCCGACTTCAGGAGAAGAAACAAATGAAATAAGTAACCAAGTATCTCAAACTGAACACCTTTTTCCCCTCTGTAGCTTCTTTGATTCCTTAAAAATATATCAGATCTGCCTGAAAACATCATCTTTACATTGGATTAGTCGATCTACTTCACTATTCCTGGCCCAAGCCATCTGACTAGTTAAAAGGTACAACTGTGGGTCAGGAACACCCAGGCACCAAACATAACAGACTTCACCTGCAAATCCCTCTCTGGTTTTGCTCTCACATGATTATGCGAGTAAAAATTTGTATTTGGAGCCACCTCTTTTTCTGGTAGATAATTACCAAGAAGAAAAAATAAGAAGTCAGAGCAGATTCCCCCACCTAGTTTTGCAAGTAGCTGTCCTTTACTGACCTGGAACTGTCTATCTGGCTTATTCCCATCTGAATAAAGAGAAGGATCAGAGAGTTTTTCCTCTAGGTCCTTAGCATACAGATATCCCAAAATCCATCTTCATCTTAGATGAGATCCACCCTTTCCCCAGGCCTTGGCTTCCTCCAATTCCTCTGCTGCACACAGCCAGAACCTCCCAAAATGCCTGCCCCTTCCTTGCATCTTTACATCTCAGTAAATCCTATTGTAACAATGCTTATGAATAACAAATTAAAAAGACAGCTACGAATTTGCCAGAAAAGGGTAAAACCAGCATTTTGTGAGCAGTTGCTCTTTTGCTGCCTGCCCACCTGCAATTTCATCTCTCACTGTACTGAAGTAAAGAGAAACAAACTTTTTGACTCAAGGTTAGAAAAAATCCAGAACCTATAGACATAAGTGCACTATTTTAAGTAGTACTAAATTGGTAGTGATTTTTTTGTAGCAGTGCTACTTCTGTAACAAAATAGCTTCAGCATCATCTTTGCTTCAGCTGCAAGCACTTCACTGTGACTTGTATGTGCAAATCCTAGCAAAAAAGGTGCTTACAGTAAGACTTATTTTGCATAGTACCAGTGACATTCCTATAAGCATTTTGCTAGTAAGTAACTGCAGTGTCTGCCATTAGACAAACAGTTCTCAGCAGTAGACACATAACTTTAAATATAGCTTGAGAGGTACCTGTTAGCATCTTTAACAGCTTGCTATGGATCTGTGAAAAGTATGAATTAAAAATATTCAAGTGATTTGAGGAAAGTTTTTGCCTTGCAGGTGACTGCCTAAGCAAAGTGGTTTCAGTTATTAGGATACAGATCATCACAGGACATTCCTGAAGCTGTATAATACATGCTGAAGCCTTGCTCCAGAAAGCATTCATAATTAATCTGTCTTTGGCAAAAGGCATTCCATAAGAACATGAAATTTTAAATATCAAATATGACTCTTAACAGGAACTTTATGATCCACTCATTTCATTCTTATTTGTTAGATTTGAAGTTGCACCCTTGAAAGTTCACAGAATTCCTCAGCACACAGGCTGTTTTATGGAATGGTTGGATAGTATGCAGTGCCTATCCTGGTATAAACCGTGCTCCAAATAAGCTTCAGATTTTCCCATTCTGGAAAGGAGAAGACAAAGAACTTGCAGTTTACCCCTGGATGAAAAGAAAATCTGAGGAGATCCTCTCTTACTAAGCATGCACATTTTCAAAACAATCAATCAACCATAGCTCTAAATCAAGGGAAAACTTTAAGATAAAATTATAAAGCTCTTGTACTCCCATACCTTAATCCCTGCTCAATCTAATAAATTCAGCTACTACCCCATAGAATAAATAAAGTACCTACTATAGGAAATATCCAGCACAAACCAAATGGGAAAAAACAATTAAACAAAACCCCCAAACACCTCCAAAAAGCAAGTTTAGGAAACAAGCCTCCTAGCAGAGCCATACCTCCAGAGCTGTCTCATCCCAGCAGGACAGGACCCATTTACTGCAGGCACTCCACGGGAAGAGACCTGAAGGGGTGGCCACTGCTGGGGAGACAAAGGGTGTCCTCTGTGGTTACAGCTGTGACTGCAAACCAGGTGAACAGCTCCACCTAACACAGCTGTGGGTTTGCCTGTAGGTGGGAGCCTTACCTGGGGCAGCATTACACACCTATCCAAACCTGTCCATAGCCCTGGGCAAAAGGAAAACCTTCTTATGAGACCAGTGGGTTTCAGCACCAAACTCACCCAAGTGGCTGTGACCCAGGGTATGAGGTGCCTGGAAAAACAGCTTCGAAAGTAAAGCAATTTTTTTGTTATTTTGTAACATCAGCATGTTCAAAACACTTGAAATCACGTAGTCAACCTGCATTAGCAAAAGCCAATTGTCAGATTCAGAGGGCTGTTCTGAACCACATAGGAGAAAACAAAACAAACCAACCAAAAAACCTCCAAAAAAAACGAAAGGAAGGAAAGGAAGGGAGGAAGATCCACCAGAAAAAGCCCAAGTGTTAGCAGGAAAGTGGGGATCTGGGATCTACAGGACAGCATCCAGGAGTGATGGGGGGGAGCTGGGGAGTACCTGCAGCCCTGCACACTCCTTCCCTTGCCTGGGAACAGGCTGGGCCTTGGCTGAGATTCAGGGTGCTCATCACACCATGAGCTGAACTGACAGTGGCAGGGAGCCACAGCAACCCGGGGCTTTGCCCGAGGGGTCCCTGGCATCAATTAGAGAGGCATTTTGGAGGCACTTGAATGGAAAGACTCTTTGAAGTTTGGATAATAAACAAGCTCAGCAAGGAGCAGTTCAGCACAGACTTCTGGGGATATGAGTTTTAAACATGACCCAGGGCACAGGGGGAAGGTAGGGACATCCATACAAGGTGATGGTGGCTATGAGGAGGTGTGGGCACTGCATTTGCTGTGACTGCCCCAGCTGGGGGCCCCTGGCTGGTCATGGCTGAGTGACACTGAAGTTTTGCTATCCCCATGGCTGCTGCTGTGACACCTAGGTGTGTTTCACTGTGTTCAGGTAAGAAGTAATTTTGAAAAAAACTTGTGCTTTTTTTTTATGTTGGGACCCCAGAATTAAGGATATTGCCAAGTATTCCTGTCTTCTTGGCTGATTGTCCCTGTGAATGTGTTATTTTGGACAGTTCAGCCTTTCTACCTGGTTCATTTAGCCTAAAGCTGAGAGGCTTTCAGGTGAGACTGGAAGGATTGACTTCTGCAGTAGAAACCTTGGGCTTTCTAAGCAGGTGCTGAGATACCAGAGATCCCTGTACATTGTTGAGTCAAACTTCAGTTAACCCCAGCTGATCCTCCCACCAGCAAGGCAGAATGAAGAGAGCTGTGTCTTCATAGGGATTGTTCTCAACCTGCTTTGTGAACAAATAAAACCTTTGCTTTGAGCAAGAGATGGCTGGTGCACATTGAGATGCAGGAGCTCACTGCTCGAGCCAGGAAAAAAGGACTGAATTCAGTAATGCAGTAAAACTCGTATGTGACACTAAATAGAAAAATGATACTGTTCAGCTTCACTTATACATAAACCACTCTGGATGGGGGGGAAGAATATAAAAAAGAGTCAAAATACAGATTGATTCTGAAATCAGTTCTTTTTTTATCCTTTAGAACCATGGACAGGAATGTACAGCTCCACAAAAACGGAGGCCAAACATATTGAACCAAAACATTTCCTGGGATGCTGCATGACAGTTTTTCTAAGGATATTTCCTTTCAACCACACTCAGTCTAAAAATGACTTCCACTTTCAGTTGAAGTAATCATGGTACACATTGCACACTCCTTGAAACACAATCTTTGTCATAGGCACTATGATTATTTTTCTTCTCTTTTTGTTTTTACCAGTGAAAAAATAAACAATGGTGAAAATAAACACTTTTCTCCCCCTACTTCAATGTGTTTAGGCTATGTGGTTAAGTGAATATTCTCTCCAGCTATTTGGATGAATAAACTTCAAGTTGGAGCATTTATTTCTGTGCTATAAAAGAAAATTTGTGTATGTAGCTATATATATATATACACACATATATATATATATACATACATACCTGTATATATATATATACACACACTCAGAAATCCCAAATCCAACTCAAGTGTTTATCAGTAATTTTATTGACAGCAGAATCCATGTTGTTGAAATCAAATAGTTGTCTTATTTCAGTGAATGGTTTAAGTCTTTTAGCTGCTAAAAAGAAGGTTTTATAAGACCTGCCCTATGCATTGAGAACATTCAGACTTCTTGTTTACATTAGGTGCTGTTTCAGGCATATCTACAGATCAGATTTAAGGTAAACATAATTATCTGTGATATAGAAAAGATCTAGTGATCATAAAAGACAGCATGTAATCAGGTGTAACTCTAGAATAAAAATTCATCTATTTAAATGAAGCCTGATTGACTCTACTTGCTAAGTGCTCAGCAAAAAATCTGAAATACTGGATTTGTGGCCATTAAGATTAATACTGGGAACCAATCATTCCTCTTTTATTTCTGGGTATCTTAATGTCCTTGTTGACTAAACGGGGAGGACTGAAAAACTATTTAACCAATAAATCAGGCACAGGATTTGCAAAGGCAACTCTTCTCTTGCAGTTATTCCAACTACCCCAGCTGGATATTAACAGTGAACAAACCACATTTCCATTTTTACAAACCTCTGTTCCATTTTTAAGTGCTTCTAGTACAAGGATTTGTTCCACACGTCAGCGGTAGCCAGTAAGCAAGGAGCACAGGGCACTGACTGGTCTCTCAGCTAATTAAGGAAGACAGGCAAAGTGCTGATGCCCAGATCCTGCCCTCAAGGACGGAAAATTTGCTGTAAGCTACAGTACCTTCCTAGAGCACAGCTGTTCACACCGTGATGTGTTCTCTTTGCTCTCTGAAGCCATCTAGAGACAGCTTTAAATTAATGTAAAAGCAAAACTACTACTTACTGGAGAAATTGAAGTGAAAATCACAAGTTTGTTGCCAATCTGTACTGGGTTACAGAGGTGCCTTTTTTTAAAGGACTGTGATTGCTAGTGGTTTTTTTTCAAAGTTACCTTTTTATCTCAACCTTGGAAGAATTTTTCAGCTTAGGAGGCCCCCCTTACTGTGAAACGTGATTCCTTGCCTGAAGAAGAGGCTGAGCCTGTGAGATGCTTCCCCACAACCCAGACCACTGCCTGAAAGGGTTAAGAAAGGACTGACTTGCCCTGGTTGCCAGAAGATGATGTGGGGCTTGGTGCAACACCCACACCTCTGGCAAAGGGTGACTGCTGCCTATGTCACAGAAACTTCCATTAGACAAATGAAACTGAGATGATATTAAGGAGAGTTGTAAATGCTGTCAGCACTCTGAAAGTCCATCTGAGATATTACAAATGACAGACAATTTAAAACAGTTTATAAGCATCACAGCCTGCAAATTAGCATGACCAAACCATACAGAGTCATTTTAGCATCACCTGTCCATGCAAATATGAGTAGAATCAGACAAAAAAATTTTTGGTAACTAGTGTTTACTTATTCCCCTGTCCCTTCTGCAGAGAAGACAGAGTACATCTCTTGCTTTACCTTTGCTTAATGTTTTAAGTGTTTTTAAGAACACAGGCTCTTGGGAAGCAAGACAGATTAGATAAGAACGCACATCAAAACCTGCTCATAATAACTGTGCTCTGCCCAGGTAGGTCAGAATTTTAGAGTTTGTCTTCTGAGCTGCTTTGGAAAAAATCATACCATTGTTAGCTGATGTGAAAATCTTGACAGGCTGAATTTGCCTCCGCTGTTTCTCTATAAAACATACAGAGAAGAAGCATAGAACTTATATCTAAAAATACTTTTTGTTAAATAAAATGGATAATGTGAAAGATCAGCCTGGCAGCTGATGCATGCTAAGATCTGAATGCATACAATTGCTGCAGAACAACTATGGAGAGTTTTGCTTGTACATTTTTATTCACTGTGAGGGTTGTGGGTCACTGGAACAGGCTGCCCAGGGAAGCTGTGGATGCCCCATTCCTGGAAGTTTTCAAGGCTATGTTGGATGAGGCTTGGAGTAACCTGGTCTTTTCTAAGGTGTCCCTGCCCATGGCAAGGGGTTTGGAGTTAGATATCTTTAAGGTCTCTTCCAAACCAAACCATTCTATGATATATAGAATGACTTTGAACTGCAAAAGCCAGCTCTGGTCTGTAGAGTTGGAGGACCTTACACCACTGTCAGAACTGGAGCTGAGTGATCACGACCAGTTACTCTGGCAAAGACAGATCAGCAATACCAACTTTAAGTTGGAAGCAGCTTAACCTCTGCAGTAATCAAGGAAAATATACAATGAAATATAAAAAAATGAGGTTAGCTGGAATCAAACTGTTCTAATGATGTTCTGAAGTTACCCTGGTGGGCAGAGATATTTCTGCTTAGATTGCCCCAGCTCAGGCAGTGGGAACTAACAGGTCAGATCAAATCATGGGCCACAGCCTCAGAAACTGTAAATCAGCATTGCTGCTGGTGCTCCATATAACCTGACAATACCTAGGAGAATCAGACCCATTCATTTTTAGTTTATATTATTTCATTTTGATTTAATGAGAGGAGCCTTCATATAAGCCAGTGCCAGCAACTTCTTGGTACAGTCACTGGTGGAAGAGCTGCAGACACCGTGTGGGCCACTTTTAGGAAGGAACATAGGTCAGCACTGCAGAGGTAGAAACCTGGGGCTTATTTCAGCCAGCTCCACTGCTGAGCCACCATAAATATTCTCCTTTGGGAGCCTCTTTCCCTTCACATTACATGTGCTTTCAGTGAAACAGCTGCCACATGTTCAACACCAGTCTGACCTGGATGTTTGACACAGTCTTTTTTTTCTTTGCAAATATATTATTTACCTTTCCTTGTAAAACCCCAAGTTGCCATTAATGGTAGAATCTCCAATATTTTATCAGCAATTTGATACATAAAAGAACTAACTGAACATGGTTAGCATAGTCTGGGTTGGAACGAACATTTAAAGGTTATCTAATTCAACCTCCCTGCAATGAGCAGAGGCATTTTGAACTAGATCAGGAGAGAAACACAGATTTTACACCATTAGCATGATGTAAATATAAATATTTTTAATTTAAATTTGTAACATCTGATTATTTATAAAATAGTTAAAGTAATACAAGCATTTCAGTTAAAGATGGTTTAAAAAAATCACAGAAGAAATTTTACCTTTTCTTCAAAAGTCTCCGCTTCCAAAATTCAGCACTTTAAAGGATTGCAGAATTTTTAAATCATTAACTTAAAAAACAAACTAGTGCAGATGACCACAATTTCACTGAAACAAGAAAGATCTGAGTAAGAAACAAAGAGCAAGTTTCTCAGATGAGCAAGTTTTTCAGCCTGATGCAAAATCCATCACTCCTCACCCATGGAAAAAAGTGCGGCATAGCCAGGAGAAGCTCCCTACCCTATTCTCCAGTTGTTCATAGTGTACATCTTACTGGGGTAGTGCAGGTGATAATACTTCTCCTACCTGCTGTTTCCTTCATCAAGAACAGTCAAAATCTCAGCTACTCCTAGAACACTCAAATCCAGGAGGTGGCTCCAATCTTAACACCAACTGGTAGGTTTTTGGAAAAAAAAATCATCATGTGTTATGTCTCTCTTCTATGTTGTTTTTTTTTTTTGTTTATTTATTCTTTCCTGGAAGAGATCAGAGATAATCTAAAGCGAGTTTAACTTGAGTCAGAAAGCCAAAGTGAAACCTGTCTTGTGTTTCTATCCTGCTTAATGAGGTATGCAATACTTGGCTCTGTACAGGAGGAAGCTTCATTTTATGGAGGAAACATCAAGGTATTGTCAAGCAAGAGAAGCTCTAAGCCTGAATTCCTTGAGAAAAGATTTTAGATATATGACTTATAACACAGCCTAATTGAATCTTCTTCATTTTGCTGATGCATCTCAACAACCTTCAGCTACTACAGTTTATTTCAGAGAAAGCAAGGAACTACTTTTTTTGTTTAGAATATTAAATATTCTTTGTATTCTTTTCTATTCTTGCATTACTGTTTGTATTTTTAGTTTCCAAATATTTACACAACTGGAAGCTCTTTTTCCATATTCCTTCAAAGTAAGACATACATTAAAAATATTTGCCATATAATTCTTAATTTTATGAACTTTGGCATTTTTTATATTACATAATTTAATGCAATGCATATTAGAGACATTAACCTTTGGAGATACTTTAGTAGGCAGAAAGTTGCATCTGAAGCTATAGCTCAGGACATTTCAGATGACTTCTGGTCTTTGGTAAGCTAAAAGAAGTCAGAGGCTTCTGGTTTGCAATCTCACAGTACTTCCCAGTGTTGGGCAGGAGAAAGGAAAGAGAGCAGCTGACAGAAGAGACTTGAAATATCGATAGTGGTAGATATGAAGGAATGGCAGGAAAATGCCTGGCAGCATAGGCTGCATACATCCTTCTTCAAGGGAAAGATTTCAAGCTAGGTCAACCCCAAGCAGACAAATATAAGTGCATAAAATTGTTTCAGGCCTTAAATTTACTCAGCAGACATCCCCAGTGTCCCAAGTGTCAGGATGATACTCTTGATTCTGAGGGCAAGGTAAAACTAAACATAAATAAAGATGCTGAGTCATTACAGATTCAGTGACTTCAGTAAAACCAGAGCAGGCATGGGACAGCAGAAAACTGGATCTTGCAATGCAACAGGAAGAAATAAACACAAGGGGACATCATTGCCCAGTCACTATAGTGATGTGGTACAGACCTGTTAAGGGAAAAAAAATATAAAATGCATGAAGGTCCCCCTGATGGTGTTAAGAGAATGTAATATTAAAAGCCACAGTACAAATACAGGTTTTCCAGGCCACTTATGAACATTATTTAGATTCTTCAGTCATCAATAACCTCTCTTGATTATAAGAATAAAACCACACTCACTTTCTTAGTAAGCTTACTGCTGTTGTGGCTATTTCATCTCTATGTTACGCTTAAACTTTGCTATTTAAAATACAAAAATCTTGTTTGATATGACGATTTGGAAGTGCCAAGTCTAAAAACTGAAAAATGGGTGCCACAGTTGTTTTCATGTGAGTAGATATCAAAACAAAGGCAGCGTAATCTTGCTCTAAATTCAGCAGCAATGCAATGTACAAACAGAAAAAAGTTTGCATCACTTTAAAGCAAGATAAAGAAACATATTATCCTATGAATAATTTTTAAATAAATTTCAGATAAAATATTGTTCTCTTTCAGGAAATCTAACATTCCACCATTTGGACCACAAAAGGGGACAGACTTTACGACTATGTGCCATGCAATACAGTTGATGGGATCATTGACCTGTTGGGCTACTGAAATAAAAAAAAAAATTAATCTCAAAAGCTGAAAAATTGATACTAAATATTTGCTTTTCTCCAATTGGTTTGAACATTAGCATTTTAAATTCATGGCAAGATAATAAATCATTTTATAAGCTCATTGTTTTCCCAAGTGGTAAACAGTTTACAGGGAAATTCCATTTTATTGAAAGGCAATTGATATTAATACCACTTTCAAAACCATTTTTTATTCCAGGTCTGCTCTTTCAAGTTTCAATTTTGTTTACTGCAGCTAGGACTCTGAAGGAGTTCTTTGGTTTTAATTTTCAGAATTTCTTATAGGAGTAAGAAATGTTCAAGTAATGTCCAAAATTAGACTAAAGGAAAATAGGGGTTAATTGAGAAAAGGAATCCAGATTTTCTCCCTACTTACATGAGAAGTAGATGTGAATTAATTGAACATTTCAATTCAGGATCACATTGAGAACATGCCTGGTCACAAACACATGCCATCAACTAATTGTTTTTCTCAAAATTTAAACCTGAAGCTGTGGGATTCTGATGAGTGACTTTGGAATCAGATAGATGGTGCTAAGTCCATTGCTGTTAGAGCCTGGTCAGGGACACACAGTCCCTGTAACAGATAGACCTGACCAACCAATCACTCGGCCAATGATCCTCGCACCATATTCTACTGAGAGTGTTCACACACTGCTATGATTTTCATAAGTAAAATGAAGGTAGCTCCATAAATCAGTATAGTAGTGCTTACATCATGTGCTAGACTACTAAGCTTTGTCACAGTACATTGGACTTTGAGTTGCACAGATTTGGGATGTGACCCTCTGTTAATATGCCCTGTCATACTGCATTGACTACATCAGCCAAGATCATGGATAGATGGCCAAAAGCATTCTGAAGAGCTCTTTTTGCATGGAAGCATTTGTTGATACAAACAGGATCCTACAAAAATTAAAACATTTAAGCTTTGAGTCAGGGGGTACTGAAGAATTTTTCAATGGTTAAAGCTAAGAAATGTGCACATACTTACCTACATTTCCCATTTCAAATGCTGAGATTGTTCTACTGGGGTTTTTTTAGGGTTATTCTGGATTGTTTTTGACAAAATTCTAAAGAGAACTGAAAAACAATAATTAAAAAATGATAGTAACATAATTCTTCTCCACAGGATTATGCTGAAGAGAGAGGTTTTCTCTGTTCAGTTCAGAGAAAGTTCAATTTATTTAGCCAGCTGTTCTCCTAGTTTGCTTGAATGCAATACTACCTGTGTAAATTTTCACACCAGACTACACCTGGAACTTCACAGGTCAGATAAAATTTTTAATTATGTTACAGGTAAACGACCGAGTTCAGAGCCTCTTCTAGGGGAATTACAGACTGAGTCCATGGCTGGGAACAGATGTAATTTTAGGAATGAACCACATTTCGCACTGACTCACATCTCTTCCAATCCACTGAGTTCAATGGGACTAGAAGTAAAGAAAAATTTGGCCTACCACTGCAACTGTTTCAGTACAACTTTCTTATGGATCCTTTACATAATTAATTGTCAGACCTCAGAGAAAATGTTGTCCCATTCACTGTAAAACAGAAAGGTCCACAGAGGAAAATAGTTGCATTAGAGTAACACACAAACAACATTAAGGCTACTTAATTTGATGTTTTCAACCCTTTTTGTTTTCCTCTGCAAACAATGACAGGTTCAGTAATATCTGAAATGATACTCTTAACAAATAATACACTAGTCTGTCATATGGTTAATATTAACGTCTCTCTATTCAAACATGCTGAAAACTGAATAGAACAGTTAACATATAACAGTCACACATCCCTTGCTGAGTACAAGATCGCATCTCTAACATGAACCGAAGATATCCTCACCATTTGAGACCTTCATCTGTCACTCAGTTAAACATTTCATTCTCTTAAATACATTGCTTGTTCCCTCTTTCTGGGTCTGTTGGGAGTGCTGCACGAACACATTCTCTCCATAAAGGCATTGCTTATGATATGGTTCTTTCTTCCACTGAAATCTTTCTGTGTGTTTCCATTATGTTGTCAGAGGTGAATTTGCAGAGTTCGAGAGAATCTGGGAGCAAGAAGGTCTTACAACGGAATTGAAAAGATTTAATTTTCAAACATCAATTTGGGCAGGATTATGCAATTTATAGCAGATGGTCCATCTCATTAATGAAGTTAATGGTGAACAATTTATTAATAGTGATCACAGTTTACAAATTGTTCAACCAGAGCTTTATATAGTAATCAGATTTTATATTACAGGTGTGTTCACAGGGCTTATGGGCAGAGACAAACTCACGTTGCTCATGTCCTCAGATGGTGCGATGCAAACAGTGCTGCCAGAAAAGTCATACGATTGTAGGGATGCAAAGCTGAGCCCCACCTAATACACCCTGTGTCTCAGAGGGTTTATTTGGTGTGGGCTTGGGGCCATGCCCATCACAGTCAGCTCAGTTCATGCACAGTGATGTTGTGCCCAGCCACAACTCATTGCAGAAAAACATCGGGGTGAGACCAAACCTCATGGTGTTCACACCTCACTGATACAACAAAAGCTCTGTGTCTGCAGAACAGAGTCCAAACAAGACAGGCTCCCTCCTGGGGCATAAAACAATTTTGTCTTCAAATATATTTCTACTGAAAACACACAGCAAAGATTGCAGCCATAGAAAGTTCTGTAAACAAGACAATTTTATCAACTTTATCTTTAAAAGAAACCCCCAAACCACAAAAGAAACCCAAAATAAGACTTGCTGAATGAAGACTGTGAATAGTAATTTTTTTTACTGCCTTAACAAAAAAAATGACATACACCTTCAGCATTTCTTTTCCAAATTTACTTGACAGAGGTTAAAATATTGCTTTATTCTGACTCAACATACAACAGCACAGCGTGATTGATTGTGCTATTTTGGGAAGTCTTGAGACTTGTGAACTAGAAAGTCTGGGGAACATTAATAAATTTAACCATTAATTTGCTGCAAAGGAATATTTAAATACATCCTGTGTATACTGCAATTTTTTTTTAATCAATCTTCTGACATTAAACAGGGAATGCTATTTATCAATTATTTATTATAGTTGATTTTTTTCCCTCAAGAATAAGCAGATATTTTATTACTAATAATACTAATAACATGTGTCACTGAATCCAATTCATTGCACTATTGGCATATTTTGTTACAATTTATGGGGAGAAGAGTGACTCAGAAGAAAGCTAATGCAAAAAGTGCTTATAATGTGACAGGGATACAGCAACCAGGGACTCACAGTTCTCCTCTAAGGCCTCGATCCCCTGCAGGGAGTGACTTGGTGGAAACCATCTGCTCTTACAAAGCCCCATTAGAATCAGATCTGTGCATGCCTGTGGGTCTGTCCATATTGAACCATCTGCAGGGTTGAAACTTTAAAGTTCACAAGCCTAAGCCACAATTAATTACAGTGACTGAAGAACTGAATGCAGGAACAAATTAGGCATTGTGGACACTTATCAGCTGCATTTTGATCATATTGGATCTCCCTGACTCTTCTCCAAACAACCCATAATAAAAGCTAAGTTAAAAAAAATACACAGACACCAAGAAGTGCCCCTTGAGAGCTTACAAATGCCTCCAAAGTGTAAAAGTTTAGAAATGTTGAGAGGTGCTAATGAACAACAGAGTTTAGGTTCCTACTCAAAAAAACCCAAATCGGAAACAAAACCACACCTGTTGTAATACATTCTGCAATTTTTCTTGTTCTTCCTCACTCTTCACCAAGGCAGCTCTGATAGGCAAAGCTCAGAAGATGGAGCAGCCATGGGCTTCTGACCACTGAATCTCTACAGATCCAAACCCCGCTACACACTTGTCCAAACCCAAAGCTCCCAAATGATTCCATTGACTTTTTTCAGCTGACTGACACATTAAATTAATGTTGAGAGTTAAGCATCTGTTCAGTTTAGGGATGTTGTCATTCCACAGCAGGTACCAGAACTCAGAAGTAGGTATCTGTGTGCCCGTTTCCATGGTATGAACCTGGAATCAAGAGGAGAGGGGGATAGGGGACTGAAACTGTGCTGGGCTCATGGGACATGGTCCCCAGGGCCTGAATCCCTTGCCAGTAGCTTGCTGCAGTGCTGTCCTGAAACCAGAAATGCATCTAAGAATGGTCTTGGCCTTTACTGAATAAAAGATGCATAGCCTAAAGCCTTTGGACAGCCAAACCGGACTGTGGTAAAATCCTCTGTAACAGAAACTGTGTAATCCTGCCTAGAAAGCACCTGATGCACACTTCATCCCTCCTGGAACTTTTCCCTTAAAAAAATATTTTGTTAAAAAACACTATGATATGAGGGCGATTGACTATTTGGTTTCTTCTAAGTAGATGCTCTTAAATTAATGCATATAAATAATTTGTATTTAACTTCCTCCCTTCCTGTCTAGCAAAGCATCAAATGCACAGATCTCTCATTTCCCCTCCCACAACCCCCACACAAAGTCACTTGGTCAATATCGAGTCTCTTTGCCTTTCATTTTTTAAGACAAATTGTGCCTCTCGCTCTGACTTGGCCAAGGGGCTCATGGGCAGAAAGGCTGTGTTCTCACTTGCGCTGCTCTCTGCTTCTACGCTCGCCAGTTCATAGTCCTCCGACCGCCTCGCGTCCGTCAGAATCCGAATCTGCTCCTGCACAGTTTCTAGCAATATTTTCACTTCATGTTGTTCTGCTATAAGACAATTACTGACTGGGGAACTCACATTGACAAGTTCAGCAGAATAGGAGTTTTTGCACCATTTGATGCCTGTTACTTCCGAAACATTTTGCATTTGCAAGCAGGCTTCGTCCAAGCCCACAGATGGGATGATGGGAACGGAGTTGGCCCTTGAAGATGAATAGCTGACCAAGTCCTTCTGATCCATGTTATTAAAATATGGGGTTGTCTCTCTTGAAGGCAGTTGCATATTTATTGAAGTATTCTGAGGAGTTTTTAAACCACTGGATGAATACCTGGAAAAAGTAAAAAAAAGTTTTCATTGTACATCAAGTGGTCACATGCAATGGGCAGCAGGGACGCTATATGAGATTTAGTGGACTGTGCTGAAAGGATATATCTCCTTTTTCCCCTCACACTATGAGCACTTGGCAGTGGTGGGGCCCTGGGGAAAACAATGGGCTCTGGAGACTGCTTTTGATTCTCGGATCTGCCTGTGGCAAACCACTGCTTTTCTCTCAGTCTCATTTTGCCCATCAGCACACAAGAGTATTGAAAATCCTTTTTAAAAATATTTCAGAAGTTATAATGCATTATTAATTTTTTTTGAGATGAAATTTGAAGTTCCATTCCTACATTTCTGACTGGGGAAGTGGATTGATACTTTCTTCAATGTCAGAACTCTCAATATCAAATTACTATTTTAGGAAAACACTTAAAAAAGATGCAGATAAAAAGAACGTTAAATACACATGACTCTGTAGTCTTTGTTTACATAGAAATGATTGTCTGCACTTCCCTTCAAACAAGCAGAGCATGTAAGTGCAGTGTACCTTCTGAAAAAGTCTGTTTTTCACTAGTCCATGCTCATAATGTTGCCTGCTTTGTTTTATTAGATCTCATCTGGAAATAGAGCTAATTTATAAGGCTTGAGCAAATGTCTGTGTTCTCTTGATATTTTAATATTGTTTAACAAAAATCCTTTATCCTCCATTAGTAGATATCATAGCATGATTTTATTTATTGTGAGGCAACTTGGTGAATTTTTATCAACATTTCCATTTTGTTTCAAAGCCAAATTCATTATTCTGATAGGGAAATGTTTTGTTTACAAAAAACACTTAAAAAACAGAAATGGAAAGTATACTAAATATAAAATAACCAATAAAAAAATGTTTCCCATCTGAAAGTAGTGTTACTAGAAATATGGTGCTCTAAGAGTTACTTTATCTACCAGTCATGATTGCTAAGGACCACAGACATTACCTCACCACCAGAATATACTTTATTTATAATCAGTTTATCACTCCTCAATAAGGCAAGTTAATGGTGAATCTAATATGTTTTATCCATGGATGAAGACGGCAACATTTAGATCTGGTGTAGAAGCAGGTGCTCTAACTTGAAGGGTATTATTCTGAAAGCTTCTTAAGCCTGCTGGACCTCACTAGGGATATTCTTCTACTCCTATGTACCTTTCTGCCTTTCGGTATGAGCAGAAAAAGAGCTAAGGAAAAGAAACTGAATCATATGAAACAGCCATAGTCCAGTGTTAGCACACAATGGTAATTAACTGGAAAGGCTTCCTTTGGCCCCATCCTCCTGGCAAGGTATCAGACAGGACAAAGCAGGAGATACCTTCAGGCTCATTTCCAGCAGAGTGCCACTGACCTGCAATAACTCATCCATGGTGGCACTGCATTTGTACTGCTTGACACATTAACCACTACATGTGCACACATGAAGTTCTGTACAGAAGTCTCTAGGCATCCCCAAAAGACCAGAATACAGATCTGGGAGCTCTGGAGTAAGAAGGAGGTGTTGTGAACTTTGCTGCTATGTGATGGAAAGAGATACTGCCCGGAAGAGGGACCCAGGGGAATAATAGAGCAAGCAGCTTTTTTAGATATGTGCTAGAATTTCTTGTCCATGCTACACAGCTGCAGCTGTATTTTACATCTGAGCCAGCTGAGGCTCAGCTTTGTCTAATTACATTTGCACTATGATTAGACACACCTGTAGCTGTTCATGGAGGGGCTTTTTAGAACCGTTCTCAAGAGTCAGTATGAATGAAAGGGATATTCATTTAATCAGGAATATTATTCCCAAGGGAGGACATTTAAAAAAAAAAAATGAAAACAAAACAGTGCAGACCTTTGGGTTGTGCCCATTCTTGTTTCCTTTGCTTATATATAATTGTTCAAACGACTATAGCTGGAGAGATCGCATCAGTTGCATTAGTCCCTTTTTTGGTAATTCAGGCCCTAAATATATTCTGGGCTGCAGCCTGAAAACAAAGGGAGTGAATGTTTTTAATGAATTTCACATGCAATGGATGTATTATACGGAAAATAAATTATAAAATCAAGAAAAGACTGAACTGAAATGGGTTTGGTGAGAAAACAGTAACATTTGTCACTTTCATAATAGGGATTCAATTACTCTCGGTATTTTGAAAACTAACTGGCAGCAACAGTAACACGTAACGTATTGCCTGGCATATTTCCATATTTTCTGAAATACAGATAGAAAAACCAAATTTTTGCCAGAATTACATGTTTCTGCTTTGTCCTTACTGGGCTTTCAAAGGAGGACCGAGGTTGAATTAAAGTGCATACATTGTGTGCACCAGGTGAGGTATTAAACTAGAAGGGATATTACATCTCAACCATGTGAGACTCGGCTTTTGGTTAATTACAAACTGATCCATGCTTCTATGCGTGACATCCGACTGCTGCTGTTTTCAATAGACTGAGACTTTTAGAATTATAATTGCAGAACCTTAATTACATTTTCCTATAATTAACTTTCCCAGAACCATAGTTCCTACAAAGAAATGCATCTTTTTTTAATCTGAAAAATTATTTTGTCTGAATAAATTAATTCATGTGCATGTGTTTCAAAGTGTAGCTCTCTCTCCACTTTCCTTTTAAAACCAAGCAACAAAAGAAAAGCAAATACTTACAAATATTCAACAGTAATTATGTTATACAATGTTTAAGAGTCTAAATTAAAGAACGAAACCGAAAGCATAAGAATTTTACAGCTCCTTTAAAAATAATATTAAAGAGAGAGAGAAGGGACTGAAACTTAAAATACAAAATGGATGTTATTTATCACTTTATTCCTAACAGCTTTGCTCTAAGCCCTATGGCTAAAGCTGTGCAGTGTATAAGCCTGGTAACAAGGTCCATTAAGAGGAATGGAAATCATTGCAGTGGGCCTGCCAGGCTTCGGTTCAGCCTTGTGAGCACTTACACTGATATATTCACATCCCCCATTTTCTACCTGTAGGCATGACATGCTGGGTCTTGTATATAGGAACACATTTATATCTGCAGATGTACACACTCACAGGCTGTGAGGCACTCCTGCTAACCCGTCCTGTCAGGTAATGTCAACAGCTGTCACTGACAGCTGGTGATCACACCACTGTCCACTTCACTGCATGGGGACTCGTAACACCCTCAGGGACCTGAGCCAGTCTGAGATGTAACTGACACTGAGATGGTTTCTTTTCTTTAAACCTCTCATTTCATACAGGTTTTTTTACTCTTTCAAGAAGTATACTGAATAAATAACTGATATTAGCTGTATTTGACACAAACAGTATTCGATCGTGTTGCAAATAACACAGCCTGGTGCTTCTTGAAGGCAGCAAAAGCTTTCTTCTCAGCGTGGGATGTGAAGAGAAGCACTTTTGCAGTAGACAAACACTATCAGGTAAATTATCCTCTTTTCTATCAAATATAAACATACAAAATCTGACTAAACTTCAGCCAGAGCTGCTGAAAGATAAAGTTCAGAATGCTCATAGAATTAGTGAGATAAACCACATTGATTTGTGCATCCCTATAAGGAAAGATGGAGTTGAAAAAGGATAAGAAAGGAAGTAGTGAAACTTCTGCAGGGGACAAGGGAAGTTTTCATTTGGAATGGAAATCCAATGAGAATACTAACACTGTGAAACCAGCAGATATTTAGAAGGTATACATCCTCAGTGCAGAAAATATGGATGAAGCTGCTTGAGTGGATGAGGACAGAAGGGATCACAACCTGGTCCCAATATCAAACTTCTGTAGAACTGAAAATTTAAAACACAGGCCAGTACAAGACAATACTTGTCATATACTGATTTCCTAGAGAAGAGTAAATACAACTACCCACAGCTTTGCTGTTTTGTACCTCAGCTTAAGAGGAGGCTATGGCATGCCACATAGCCCGTGTTACAAGACACTGCTGCTGAACAGGGAAGGCTGTCAATCTGTTCCTTTCAGGCAGGGTTGCAATTTCAGTAACAATTTTCACAAGAAATTATATGCATGTATCATACAAATATATTTACTGCAAGAGGTAATAAACAATTTTTTCCTTAGAAAAAGCAAATAGTAACAATGACAAAAGTGTGAGTCAAACTTATTTAAAAGAAGTCCCCAGATACCCAAACCTTTTGCTGCTTTGCTTTCTTCCTTCCTAGGTAAGCCTTGCTCTTGGTCTGTCTTTCCTAATTACAGTGGCCAGCTTTGTTAGGTACACAGCTTTGTTTGTCAGCTACACAATATTTAGTGAACCAAGAGCAGCATTGGAGGACATGTGCCTACATGTGCGATGACAACCACACACACACACACACACACACGTGTGTAACAATGCTTATTCTTAGTCAGCACTTGTGGCTGTCATTTCCCAAGAGATCACAGTGGTTAGTGATAACAACTCCTTTCTTCCTTGAGGATTAGACATGTAGGTGACCTCATTTCTGCACTTCACAAAGCCAGTTCTGACACAAAACCGTACGGCTCCCTTCTCATGGTGTAAGTCTTCACTGTGACTTAGTGGTGTGCAGACAAAACTGGTGGTTTTTTTATCCCATTCCAGATATCACTCCTATTTTTATATATAATATGCTTGTAATGATTCTGGAATGTCTTTGGAAATCTATAGGGATATGTAAATATTATGCAAAATATCTCAGCAATTGCAAAAGACTTCAAAGGCAGCTGTAGGTGCTCAGGAGCACTTCTGAAATTCAGATCTCATGTACAGCTGGAACTCAATGTTCTAATAAACTGAAATAAAAAAGGAAAAAAAAGTGGTGTTTTTTAATGCATTTTCAAAGACAAACCTTTGTGAAGTAATTGGTCTTCAGTCTACAGAAAGAAAACTTCACAATGTATGTTGATTTATTTAAAAAACCTGTGAAAGTTGGACTTCGGAATTATCTTCTCTTATTTGCCCAAAGCTGATTGATGGAAGAAAAAAATGCTATCCATAAATTACTAGAACATCATGGCACTGCTAGAAAAAACAGTTATAAAGAGTAATGTCACCAATCACAGTTTGTTCTAATTCCCTCCCTCTACGGCCTTTGAAAGGCTTAAAAAAAGCAGCCAGCCAAATAAAAACATATTACCTTCAAAGAGCCAGTATGCTCAAAGCATTCTTCTGCTTTCAGCATTATAAACCCTGGATCCACAGTACACTACAACAAAGTTGGAAGGACTGTCATGGCAAAGCATATTAACCTCCCAACAGCAGCCACTCACAAACTGGCTCACTTCAGTTATGTTATTACTTACCCGTGACAAGGTATTGTGTCCTGGTCTGTGATCCTTGACTCTTCAAGCTGTTGATATGCTGGTCCTGTAATTCCATTGAACCTACCCCGAGGCAAGGGAGGAGTCCTACGAAAGGCATTTCTATGTAGCATCCCACTTTTTTGTCCTGGGCTGCAGCATGAAGAGAGACTTCTACGAACACCAAGAGTACAGTAAAAATTATCACAGCAAAAACATAAAATTCTCCAAACTAAAGGTTCAGGATTAATAATGCATGGATTACTGTTCTTATAAACTTTACTGTGGCGTTCTATGATGTCAGTGGAAAAGTTCTCTCTGGAAATACAATACTATTCTCCACCATTAGCTGTTGTTTACATATTTAATACATCACCTCTCTTCTTGGAATGAAAATAATTGCCCAGTATATTCAATGTTTCCTTGCACTTGAGGAACTATGCTTCTTTTTTCCATGCTGCATATCATAATCCTGCTATATAGAGTTGACTCCTCAGACAGTATAAACAAACAGCACAGCTCTGTCACACCCACAGCTGAATTCAAAATCAGATCTGAAATTGAGAGCCCATTATATCATCTCTCAGCCTACGAGATGCTGCTTCCTGATACAAAAACATTACATTGAGGATAAAAGTACAAGTGAAGAATATAAGCGAAGCTTATGAACTGCATCGTGAAGAAGCCATCTAAGACAAGTTTTCTCCACCTTGAACAAGATTTCTATATTGTTTTACTTGTTTTATATAAAGATCACTTTCCTGTTTATATAAGTTGATAAATACTGTGTTGTTTCTTTCTGTGACTTAATACAAACATGAATATGATATAAACAAGTCATACTTTTCTACTTGTTTTAGGAAATTGCTTTTGTAAACATTTTTCTGGTGTTTTGGAAGGAGAATGGATTTTTTTTTTCATTTCATTCAGGAATTAAAAAGTATCTAGAATCCACAGTTTTGGTATATAAACCATAAATTTAGCTGTTGCTAATGCAAAAGTACAGGAATGTAGAATATGTTATGCAAAGCATAACCTATTCTTACTGTTAATAGGTCACAATGCTGCATGGCATGACTGGCTATTTATTTTCCAGTTACTCCTATTTCTCTTGGCATCTTCCGGGTTTCAGAAAAGCACGTGCTACCTAATAGTCTGTTAAATCTTTAATGATATCCTAACATAGGTTTTGTAGATGCCTTTTACAAGTCATTATCTTTAGTTATGTGAATAATTCCAACTTTTGATAAAATTCAGCAATGCAAAAGACTTTTGATAACTTTGGGTTTTTTTTCCTGTTATAATATGACTTAAAAGTAATCTGCATTTTATACCTAGTGGGAACTTTATTTATAGTTAGGGCTACATCTACTCCCAAAGCAATTCTTGCTTGGAAATTTCCATTAAAACCAGCTTTTTCTGCCCAAAGTTAAAATAAGAAATAAATTCCACAGTCTCTATGCTACACCTCAGGCTAGCAGTGTTCCATCACACTCTCAAGTCTGTTTTCTTCCACACCTTTACTTTTCTAGAGCTTTTTAATTGAAAAGATCAATAACCCATAGCAATAGCATTCCCTCCAGGATTTTTGATGCTTTCTTAAATAGATTTTTCCTTGTCTACTAAGGAGGCTGTGAAAAGACTTAAAAAAAAAAAAAAGTATTGGCCTTTCAGTTCTCAAGGCTGGGTTCATGTTGCAAGTTGAAGTTCATATTCTGTAAAATAACACTACCACATCACAAAATAATTGGAAATTTCTGCTCAGGAGAGTCTGAAGTTTTTACGGCAGAGGATCTCAAAATATGCAGCTGAATGAATAATTTGTGATGGATAATGAATTTCAGGGTTTTTTTACTGATCGGGGCAATTCATCAATATACTACAAAAGCCAAAAAACCTGATTAACAGACTTTAGATTGATTACAAATATTTGAAACTAGAAATTTTAATTTTTTAACTGTGGTTGGTTTGATGCCCTTGTGGATCTTCCTTGTTGGATGCCCTTGTTGGATGAGAGCATACAGTCTGCTATCTATTAATATGCACAAGCAAATTCACAAAAGCGCCTCGTTTGTAATACATGTAATTTCAACACACTCAGGTATATACGAAGTGACAGGCATAAACTGCAGCAAAGATGCAGGTAAACAACCTATGCTGACTTCCTTCAACTTGCACTGAAATTCTCACTGCTACATTGAGTATTAGATGCTACAGGCTGATAAATGTGTGTGGGCTGGTGAGACCGAAGGGATCTGGCACATGCCAACATCATCCTGCAACCACAGAGGTTCCAGCACCAACAGCGTTTAAGCAACCAATTTTTGCTAATGGGAGGTTCTTATGCTTTCAATATTTCTGACAGAGAGAAACTGAGGGAAAAATGAACAAAAATCCTTTGTGGCCATGGACAAGGCAAATTCACTAAGGACCAGTACTTACAGATAGTGCAGCTGCAAGCCACAAGATAACTCTCATTTCTTCAGGCAACAAAGACAAGACAGTAACAATTTCTAAGTTCTATGAAAAAGTAACTCCAGCATCATTTAGCTTCTCCTTTTTCACAGAACTGATACGAACATCAGCAACAAGTTCCTCTAAATTGTTAATACATTCCCTCTGAAACTTCGGCTCTATTGCTCACATGAAGACTTCCTCTCTCTCAGGCAAACAATGCCTTTCAGATTTCTTCAGAGAATTTATTGTCCTTTAGCCACCACTATGGTTTCTTCCTCCCTGCACTCCAGTCTAACTGGGTAAAAGAAACCAGCCCACATAAGCGAGCCATTCAATAAAACAGACCAACACATAAAACTGTAGCAGATATGGCCCTAAAATCTATTAATCAATTACTCCAGAATAAAAAAATCAGAATGTGTGTGAACTGGATCACAAGTGATGTATAAACTAAGGAGAAATATAGTTCTGATGAATTAAGTTAATTAAGAACTTGGGATTCACTGTTGCAAATTGCTTTCTGTGAAATTTTTTTTAGGTTGACCAACCAAGTAAAAACAAAGTCTGTTCCTGCAGGTGGAGTATTCTCTTCTTGAGGCACATATACAACTCCCGAGTGCAGTTAACTATGTTCAGAAAGAGAAGACCAGAAGTGTTTTTACAGTAACTCTGGGAATCTTCTTGTACTGCTTTTTAGTTATTTGCTAAACAAAATTGATTTTACATCACATTATGAACACATTCAGAAGTAAATTTGTCAACAGAACATGACAAGCCTTAAAAAGGAATTACAAGGTGTTAAAACTTTAGATGGTATCCAAATCCTTCTTTCCTTGTTTAATAAACACAACTGGGCTACAAAAATAGTGCTTATTACCATGTCTGTGTGTATATATAGATATTTTACTTTTTCTTTCTCCTTTTTTTTCATAATTATAACTCATTAAAAGAAAGAGGAAAAATTGAGGGAGGAAGGAAAGGTTTATAATACTCCATAAAATTAAATACTCTGTAAAAGTAAATACTCTGCTGCTGTATCTGCAAAAAATACAGAAAGGTATACTATATTACATACTATATTACCTACTGGTCATTGAGGTGCACACTAGTGTTGAATACATGGTTTCTGCCCTTGCAAAAAATCCCCAAAACCTAGTAAATACATACTCCAACGACAGAGCCAGTTGACAGACAGACAGTGTCTTTTGATGTTCCCTAGGAGCTACATTTTCAGGCTGTTAAGAGAATTTACTGCTAACATTTGTACAGATCAACTACTCAGACTTTCAACCAATTATCAGTATTAAGAAAAGGATCTGTTATACCTGAGAACATAAGCAGCTCTCNTATCACTATCACTTTTATCAGACTGTTTACAAAGATGAGATGACAAACCACAAGCATGTCTCTGTTGAAGCCTGTGTTAGAGACGGCTCCCCAAAGGGAGAAACTTAACACGTTTCAGACTTTAACAAAGCTGTGTGTGATTAAAAAAATACTAAGATTGTAGGAAGACTTTTATGCCTAAGAAGATGTGGCATAAGAGAACTGAAATTAATAGTTTGATCCCTTTTTACTCTATCACATCCTGTATTCCAAGCATTTAAACACCACTCTTTCCCATGCCTTTACAAAGTAATCATGTACTGTCTCAGTAAACAAAACCATCTATAATTGGACAATGACACGTGTTTTTTAGATTGTGGTTACGAACTGGTACAGCAAATTCTCAGCGCAGGTGATAAAGTGGTACAGTTTGCAAAACTCTTCTCCTTCTGCAAATGTAAGAGAAGCATTCCAGAAGCCAATCAATACCTACAAATCTACTCTTGATTTTTGAAATATGAGCATTTTTGATTCCATTATATATTCTTATATTCAGGAATAGCATGTGTTGGGGCTAATTCGGGACTTTGGAACTCTACATAAATCCTTCAATTCTACCTATATCATCTGGTCACCATCCTGGTCAGAGATACAACAGGAAAGACAACAGAGCATTTGAGGTACTCCTGTGGCACTGAGTTTAATCACCTGCCATAACATCATAATTTACTCCCTGTAGTGCATTAGTGAACCTCCATCCTAAAACTACAATGATATCCAGGCTGCTACTACTATGGAAAATTGTTCTATATCAAAAACTTGGGTTATTTCTGATGAATATACAGCTGTCACGTGTCACCATACTCCTTCATTTTAAATAGGTCTTTTGGTTCTTGTTATGCTTTCCCTGTTGTATTTATAAGCAGCAGTCATCCACTCTTCCCAGTCTCTTGAAGACTGACAGAAGACAGTGTCAGTCTATTGCTTTCCATGGAACACGGTCATTCATTCCTCATGTTAGCTCATGAAAGCAATGTAAGTCCATAGTAATCTGGAGGCCATTTTAACCAGGTGAGATAATAGTGGTGCATTCTCATGCTATCTACAAGTGAAGTGACAACGTTGCATGAAATGGTATACTGACTTTCTGATGAATATGCTGTGTTTCTGAGGAAAATGCCATGTTTAATATTTCCTCTCATGCCATCTACCTTTTGCACAGCTGCATCACTTTGTGACTTGGCTATCCTTTAACTAAGTAGTATATACTGAAACCTTTCTTCCTCACTTGTTTCCTAAAGTTTGTTGTTAGTTCCTGTCTTGGAGTGACTTTATAATGTATCTCATATCCTTATTTTATGCCAGAAAATGAATTTTATGCCTCTAAAACTGAACTAGAGAGGGAAGAGAAAAACCCAGCTAGAAAAAAAAAACTTTTTCAAAACAGTCCTGTGTATTGAAGGTCAGAGATTTCATGGCTCCTGTTGTTTTTATTCTGAGTTGCCCGCATTGAGGTTATTTTGTTTCTTTTTCTTCAGCCTGGGTTTTTTTTTTTCCCCTGAGCCTAGGGGACTTTTTTTTCCCANGAAATTGAAATTTGTATCAAACTTATATCAAGTGCCTGATCTTGTATTCAGTACTGCTGAACTTAAATCCACCTCTGTTAGCCATTCTTTAAAGTTATGGCACACTGACTAATTCTTTGAGAGCTCCATTAGTGTTCCACTGGTGAATGTCTTCAGCCCAGAACTTATCTTTTCAACATAACTCCTTACTACCTCCCTTTTAACCACGTCTGTGTATTCGCACTAAAATTTTTCTGTATCTCCCTACTTTTCCCCATTAAAGGCATTAGAAAAATGTGACAACAGTGACTGAGGCTGTGTAGAGATCTAGCTCATCTACGCCAAATACAAAGAAAGTTGTCAGTGATATGTTGCAGGAGCTGCTGCTAGTAAACTAGTAAATGTTTTTTGGCCTCTTTTGTATCTACCCCAAGAATCTGTTCTTCCCACATTTGTCCTAAAGTCTTGATTTGACGTAATTGGTCCTCGGTTACTTCAATGAATTTTCCATACTCCTAAATATTTGACACTTGTTATTCCACCATTGTATGCCACAGCTCCCATTTTTATAGATTTTGCTACCAGACTTGAAATTTCTTGAGCTGGTTCTCCTTCCAGTTGTCTTTGATTAGGATTAACCAGACCAACCTGATTTGACAATTTTGATATCCACATTTTACTTCTTTGACTGTAGTAATGCCTATTTTGATACGTTTGATTCTATTCCCATTCTGCCTTTGTCTTTAATAATTTTTTTTTAAATGAAATATACTAATTCAGGATTGCCCTAACTGCTTTATATATTATCTTTGTCCCACCATCAGCTTTGCTTAATCCTGTATAGTACCCTTATTTTTTCACAACGGGAATAATTGATTGCTTTCAGTATCACAAGTAATTCTTAACTTTCAATGATTTCATTGAAATGTCCACTTCAAGCATGACTTCTTGTCCTCTGTGATATGGTTTGTTTCTTTCCCTATGCCCTATTCCTTTTAGGTATTACTTCTAGTAAATTTCTCCAGAAAACTATGCTCTCTCTTTGGGAAAGTACCAGATTCCTTATACTTTTTTCCTTTCAGGATTCCTCCACCTTTACATTTTTATTTGCTTTAGTTTATCCATACTTGTTCTTTAAAATGCAATAGCTTATTTACAGAATAACTTTAATTTAAACTGAATCAATTATATTTAGAGCATAAAGAGTAAAATGCTTACCAAATGAACAAAAATTTTTGTGTGGTTTTCATGGTGTTAAAAGTACATTAAAAACGAAAACAGAAAGAATTTTTAATTTTAGAGTAAGTTCATTGTATTTTGACATTTTTGTAAGACAATACAACTGCTCCAGGCTGAAAGCCTCTGCATTTGGCTTTCATCCTGTTGTTCTCTGAAATGAAGCCCTGTAAAATCAATGACGACTGAATCAATGAATGAAAGTCAGGATGACTAATTACCAAGAAAACTGCTTTTCAAAGAGATCACCACTCAATCCCATAATTAACAAAACTCTAATTTGTTTCTAACTGTTAAAAAATAGGACAGCATGGGTTTTCTTAAAAAAATCAACAGATAATCCAAGATGAGTTTTTGAGCACATTGTACACTTTATGGGAAGTTTACTCATTAAACACATCTGTTAATTTGAATTCTGACAGTACTAAGAGTTATTTTACACATGCAAGCAGATGATGTAAAATTCTTCTACTGTAATAGCAGTGCATAATATAGGGAAAATATTTTTTGAGATTAATAATAATAAAGGCAAAATATTTTTTGAGATTAAATTTCAATTTTCAATTTAATCTCTGGATTAATTCTTTGCAAGCAGCTGAGGTTGGTGGAGATGGAAAATTGCTATTATCTAGTAATCTGAGTGAAATAATTAGGTGATCTCTGTCAGTCACATTTCCGCAACTCCAAATGATTCCTTATGTTAATAGTCTTATTGGGAGGCAAAAATTGTATTAGTTTTAGGAACTGGAAACAGCCAGCTCCTGATTTTAAGAAATGATCACGCATCATTAGTGTCCTTGAAAACACCAGCAGAGAAAACAGGTCTTGATACAGAACAAAATACTTCTGTAGCAAGCAGAAATAAAATAACAATATAATTTAATGACAGCACAAAAGGAGAACCTGCCGAGCTTCTCTAATTTTTCTAGCCTCATGTCGGGTTTGGAATGGAATGAAGGGATATTTAGGATAAAACATACCGCTGTAAAAAAAGTTTCGTCATTTGGCCACATTTGACCATTTGTCCATACTGAACACTACCTAAAAACTAAATTAGGAAGTCATCACATGGTGCATAAATTAAAGACAGTCTCATAAATTTAAATGTTCAACTCTGTTGCATGTTTTATAAAGTAAGGGCATTGTATAATAAATCTTAAGTTATAAAACTACAAAAGAATTCTTTATAAATTAACTAGTCATTCTACTTCTTAAATCAGTTCTAAAGCAAAGACATTTCAAACTTGGATATTGCAATCATACTATTAAGAGAAGGGAACGTCACTCTGTTTTTTTCTGAATTTCACTTGTGACTAAATGGTGACAAAATTCTTCCCAAAACTTCTGTGGAAAGCATTCTAGGCATCAGTCCCATAGTTCATCTATGTTCAATAAAATTATTAAGCATGTTTTTAAAGTGACATGACAGTTGGCCTTATTTTTTTTAAAGGCTTAAGTAAGGTAAAAGTAGATAGGACCCAAATATCCCTTTTTGGTTCACATACTACCTAACTTTGTAGGTTAAGCAAATGACTCATTTAAATGAGAAAGAACACGTAGCTGGCTGGGAGACTGCAATGAAAATGTACCAAATACTACAAAAGCCAGATCATAATCTCATGCAAACCCAGACCTTTTTTTTGGTGATTTAAAAGAAGTTATCTTCTTAATAAGCAAGTCTTCCCCTTCAGATTATCTAGCTGAAAAAATTCCAAACTCATTTTTTTGCAGCCTTTTTGCTCTCTCTGTTTGCACTGGACCAGATGTTACCACTGCTGTTTGACCAACACTATTCCTTATAGCAGACACCAGTTTGGTTTTTAGTCCTGTAATGAAGCACACACATTCTGTCTCATTCAAAAAGGCCATAACCAGACTTCTAATCTGAATGCCACACATCCTTTTGGAAACAACCATCCAAACATTTTTAAGCCTAGTTTTCAAAGGCCATCATTTTTTCATAAATAAGTAATTATTAATTTCAAGACTCATTTGTTTAAAAAAACAGTGAAAAAGGCTAGAAGTTTGCAATCGAGTCTTTCTGCAGCAAATGAGTCATTAACTTCATGCACATTGATAAGGAAACTTCTCTTTTTAATGGTTTCTCACACTACAGCTGTTTCATTCACTGGTTTGTGTCTGCAGCTTGGATTGTGTCTTTAAATGCTTCCTCAGGACTTTTACAAAACACAGATGAATTCATTAAGCATTGCTATTACCTTTTATGTCTGCAGCTAAGAAAATGCTTAGACATCTGCTTAGTAAGTGGGCTGAGGCTCTGCTAGTACCACACCACTCAGCATCTCATCCAGTCCCAGCACACACCAATCCTGCACATGTACCACTAGTTCAACGACATCCCTTGGCAGCTGGCTGAATCTCTCACCAGACAGCCGTTTACTCACCTGTGTTGCTTGGTGGGCTGGGTTCCTCTGTCAGGAGACAAGGCCTCTGGGAAAGACTGAGGGCCTGAAAAACTAGACTCCATAACTTTGTGCAGAATAGGCCCCGGATGCCTATCTGGTTTTGAATACTGCAGCAGAGAGAATAAAATTAATTAATACTCAAAAGACAAAGTACACTGTTGATGCTATTCAATCTGAATTCATATCAGAACGGGATAAGAAATACTCTTACGCAACTTACAATCAAAATTAGGCATTGCAAGTAATACACTCATTCAGTACTGTTTACACAGCAGAAAGCGCCAGTGCTCATTATCCACATTACGTTCTCCACATCAAAACACTGATATCTGCATTAGTGACAAAATTACGGACTGATCTGCCCGTAATGACAGGGAACACTGATCCCTTTGACTAAAAGCCTACATTTTGGCTGTCCATGCAGAGACTGAGATCATAAAACGCATCTCAGAGGACAGTCAGCAACTTCTTGGGTCCTTTGGTGACCAGTCAAACAATGCATTCATCAGCATGTACAACTATGAAAAACAAACTGAGACAGCATGTGTGTCATCAGATAAGTAAGAAAAATATTTGAATCCTATCCACAGAGCCAGATATCTCTTCTGAACAGGTCTGAAACTTTTGACCTGGGAGTATCTGCACTATTAAGAACAATGTAAACATAATTCTTCCTGTGACAGGTGTAGGCGTAAGGCAGTCTCTGGGCACATAGTGAGACACAAAGGTCTGCAAAGCAGACACCAGACATGCATGAAAAAGAACAGATTTTTTTCTTCTTCCTTTGTGATTCAACTGGAATTTCAGAAAAAGAAAGAAGAGTCTCTGATCCTGAATGGAGCCAGAAAGTCAAAGTATAAAAAAAGCTGCACTTGGGCTTGTAAGAAGAATTCATGTTGTTAGTGATTACTGGGCAATAGCTCAGAGATATGTGAGGTTAACTCACATTTCCATTTAGGTATGAAAAATACAGCACCTTGCACATTTTTTATGTTGCGTTACAAGGACCTGCACTAAAACTAATTGGTCTGTTTTCCTTTCTGTATTGAGATTGTATTTTTAATAATAGATATCTAGATATCCATGCTATCTTTACAATAAATTGGTATTGTGGAAGCTGTTACATGATTACATAGTTTAGAAAGAAAATACAAATTGAAATAATCAAAACAGTAGTATAATAATTCATGGAGAGGTTAATAAGAAACCTTTCAAAATACAGTCCTTCATAATTACTGTTTTTGTCTAACAAAAAACCAACAACTCCTTAAAAATACGGAATTATTTTCTACTTTTCACTTATTTTTATCTAAAATTATGTAGACTTCAGCAAGATCAAAGAGGAAAGCCATACAAGATTATTGTCTTTTAAAAATGGGTTACATGTATTTTTAGTCCATCTACTCAGACTTCTCATGACCAAGTTGTATAGATAAACAGATCTTCCAGCTTTTATCCAATGATCTGCTCCATCTTTCTATTGAAATACTCATATAAACAGGGTCAAAATCACTGCTAACATGAAGGCAAAGCTATAAGTGGCAATATGCAAAATGTTGCTGCATGCATAAACACAACTGAAATAATAATAAGAAACATATTCCACTCCCATTTCTTTCAGTTACCATGATCTTAGTTGTCACTTTTAAATGTTGTAGATAAAATATTCAGACAGAAGTATGATTTTTAAGGTACTCATGTCCGTGAAGGTTTAAAACTTTAATAGTTATCCTGCCACCTGCAGAAATGAAACTGGCTTTGATTTGTGACCTGAATAAATCAATTTGAGCTATGTAAAGAATGGGTTGCTACTACCAACAAACTATTTCTGTTCTTTTTTGTGAGTTTGTTCATGACATGAAACTGAAGGTCTGAACACCTTATAAGATCATAAGTATGAAGCGAATCATGAAGATTAATTAAAGGTAAGCTGTGCCTTTTACTACATCCATGTTTAAGGTGGATGTGGGCTGGAGCAGTGGTATACAGAGTCTTTCCTTATCACAATTGAGGAAAACGAGGACCCCAGAAGCTGCTGTGATGCTAACTAGCAAACTGTACTGAATGTCCAACACCTAGCACCACTCAGGCACATTTTTTCAGGGTATTTTTCCCCCTAACCAAACATGTATGCCATTTTCAGATACACCACTTATTACACAATTGCTGTAACAGCCATAATATTCATTACAAGGAAAACATGAATCACAGTTTAAATTGAGGGTGTGAATATACAGAGAATTTGAACATAAACTCGCTTGGGTTTATTCTCCTTTAGCTTAATTTTAAGTGTCACATCCCTTCATTAAGATCATCTCTGCAAAAAAATACCTTCATATTTTTGTGAAGAGTTTACAGCAGTATCGGTGCTTCCAAAAGTACAGTACAGGATTATTCCCCAGCCCTATCCCAGTAGAGCTCATCCTGCTGCTTCTACAGCTCTGTTCTCACCTGGGCTGAGCTCTGTGGAGGCTTCTGATTGTTATGAGCTGCTGAATAATCAGCCATGATGGAAAATAACCTGTGAAACACTTTCAAAGGGCTGTTCCACCGAAAGCTTATCTGTATTATTCATGGGTTTTAATGGTTTTATTGTCTTCTTGGTTAATTATCTGTGCTTGTTGGAGCAATTACTGAAGAACACTGATGCATATGGCTAAACAAATTAAAGAATAATGATACCTTTTAAAAAATATTTTGCAAATTTTCAATTTTTCATGGTTTCATGGAGAAAAGGATCTATTATGTACAATTACTGAACACTGACAATAAAATTCTACCCCTTGCTAGTTAATGCTAAGTGAATCTGTGAAGGCAGCCTGAGCAAGGAGACAGGCCACCACCACTGACCTACTGTATTACTGTGAGTACATAATTCCTCTGCTGCACCCTTTATATTCCTTGCTCTAAAATGCAGGATTCCTGGATAAAAAATGCCACTCAAATGCTACAAAATAGTTCTAGTGTTATGCAAACCCAAACATGCATCGCTCCCCCCAGATTTACTTAGCTCTTCCCCCTCAATGATCTTCCCAAAATAGTAATTATAGAGCATCCAGAAAGTCATGTGGCATTGGAAGAGAGGTGATGTGGTTATCCCATTTCAGAAAGAACTGATAAGGCAGAGGGATCAGCTTTAAATTACCTTCAGAGAGGTTACCTTAAAGGAGAAAAAGAGCCAGTGATTTTCCTGCATGGGCTGACCTTGCACAAAAGCCCATCAGGTGGTACATTTAATGTCCTTACAGCTGTTTCCATATGCTCTGCATGTTTTGTTGCCAACTAGCTTTAGAAAGAAGACAATAAACTCTGGTTTGTCTATCCTGGTAGTTCTTTCTAAGTAGTCATGTGATATAGAAATGGGAAATTTGCTCTTGATCTTAGCTGACAAATCAAATCATAATTCAGGTAAACCCACTGTTAAATCCTTTAAGATTTAACTGTATCTGTTGCTCAACATATATGAATTGCATTTCTATCACAGTGACTAAAAAGAATTTATTTTCTACTACTATCAACAAAAAACAATAAGACAAAAAAAAAATTTTTTTGCCCCTTGCTATAAGAATATCAGAAACCTGGTAGCAGTGATTGCAAGCTATTAGAAACAAGTGTAGTGAAAAGTGAAACCACACAGCACAGAATGAAAACCATATTAGCCACTGCAGAGGGAGGATGCTGGGGAATTAATAGATCCACTTGGTACCATGGGAGAAGGTATTAAAAACCACGAAGGTGAAAAATGCCACTTTAAACAGCCATGACAATTCTCAGAATCACTAAAGGAATGGTATGGTTTTTGGTCACTAAAAGAATGGTACATTTTCTGCTGCCTCTTCTCTCCTTCCCTCCCCGCCCCTTTTCCTTTCCCCCTTTTCCCCTCCCCAAATGTATTTGTCATTTTGTGAGAATTAAAAATAACTACTCAAGGAGGAAAAAGGAGACAGTAATCAGGAGCCACCTCACCTCCTCCAGCTCCCTGCATGGTCTGTGAGGGTGCACCAAGCACCTGTCTTTCTAAGGCAGGGCAGCTGAGAATGACAATTTCTTTTCTTTTGCCTATGAGGAGATCAAACTCTTTGCTGCAGTCCTGTGGAGCACAGTCTTTAAATATCTTTTGAAAAGAGTATAATCTCTTTGGGAAGGAATACGTAATACTTAGCAGCCCTAGGTTTCATGCGTTAAGTGAAATAAATCTGTATCTCCTGTGTACCTCAAAGATCCTGAATTAAGAACTGGCACATCTATTTCTTCCTGGCTGAAGGATTATAGTAAAATTACCAGTACATAAGTCTCAAAACCCAAGAGGCTAGAAAACCTAGCGAGAAATTAAGTGTGTTGCTGCCAGAATATTTGGGAAAAGCAGGACTTGAAGGAGATTCAGGAAATCCTAAGAGCTGTGTTCAGATACTTATGAATCCTGACTATAGTATACAGTACTTTTCATCTAATTTGTATGTCTAACAGAGTAATGAAATCACTGTGGATAAAACAGACTTGTTACAGGTGAACACAATTACCAGTGATGAGCAGGAGGAGTTCAGGGAGAACACAGCTGTCCTGACAAAATCCGACTCTTTATTTCACTTTTGAGGATCACAAATGAACAGAAGAAGAGAGTACAGGAAATATAATGCAATTGAGTGGGAGAAGAAAAATGCCTTAACTGAGATTGGTCAAGCTCTTTACAGCCAGAAACCACTTGAAACACTATCTGCTATAACCTGGGTCTGGGGAAATAAGTTAAACCTCTTTCTAGAGCAACACAACATTTGGAAAGATAGATGGATCCTTTAGTAAATATAGGAACCTCTGAGTCAAAAGGTGATGGCTCTTTCAGAAAATTCATCAAGAATAAGGAACCTTATGCAACATTTCTCAGGTCTACACAGAAGTATTCTCTATAGAAAAAGGAAGAGCTGTGTGAAAAACCTGAAAGCATCACCGGGTCTATTAAGAACAGACAAGAGAAAAATACAGGAGAATCTTCTATGGAAAATGGGAAAACTGTCTTGCTTGTAAGAGGAGCACGTGGAATGGGAAAAGAAGCATCTTCCAGGATTATATAAACCAAACCGCCAGACTGCAGGAGTAATCTTCAGAAAGTAACCACCTTAATCTATTGAAGTTCGTTTATTAGCTCCTGGAAATGAAGAAAACTAAGATTTTTTCCCCCGACTCATGTGGTGGCAGTTGCAGATGGGAATGACAGAGGGATCATATCCAGGCTGCAATCAGGAGAGGGGCAGCAGAGCCATGCGAGAGCTCTCTGTCCCACGCTGCTTCCTGATCCCATTCCCACCCAGCAGATACACCAAGGGCAGATCTCTGGTCTCTGAGGGGGAGTCATTTAGCCATTCGTATGAAATACCTTTTCAAAGTTCCTTTTCTGCTGCCTCACCATACTTCTGCCCTTTTTTTCTCCTCCAATCTGCCAGGTTTTGTGAATATTTCATGAGCTGCCTGCCTGCATTCCTGCACTAAAATCTTCCTAACAATAGAAACCATTATTACCCTGCACCGTTATGCTATATCCTGCACAAGGTCATTCTGTTTTTATTCCTTAGTATCTTCGTCCCCAAAGGGAGAATGCATTAATGGCAAGGAGAAAACAGTTGCCTGCAAGCAGCCACAAGAACAAGAAAATGATGTGTTAATTACCAGCACTGAAAATGGCAGTCTGAACAGCATTAAAAACTGAAAAGCAAATTTGGATTAAAAAAATAAATATAATGGTGGTTTTCAGTCTTTGATGTCCGGAATCTACAAACTGCTACTTCAGTCATTATGGCTACTCCTATGGCAAAAGAAAATGACTGAAATAAGAGGTTGTTGATGTGTTTGTCAGCTTCTCAGAAGACATCAAATAGTTCATTGAAATGATGGGTTGGAAAAATATTGCACTAAATTACAGTGAGAAAAAGGCAAAAGAAAATACTCTTGGTGTTAACCAAGGCTTACTTTGTATGACAGAATAAAGGGATCTTGAACTTTACCTTTCGTTGCCATCATTACAAACCAACAACAATCCCAACAGCTTTTTTTTTAGGGGCTAGAAATAATATGACTGAATGATCTGAAAGTGAAAGTTGCTCAATGTTCCTTAAACTGTGATTATGTCAATTTAGTGGAGCTATCTTCCTTCTTGAAATAGCATATTCTTCCTGAATCACAAAGCATGAGCATATATATAGGAGCACTACAATGGTGTTTCTACAAAACAGGACTTTTAGTGAACACAAGCAATGCTCTGACCAAGTCTCTGTCACGGCAGAGGCAGAGGCTCTGCTTACTCTACATTGGTTAAAAGGGCTTATACTTATCTCTAAATTAATTGGATGTTATCTGGGAGTTGGGACATCTGTGGCTAAGTGGACATGAGCTCTCACTTTTGCTAAAGTCCCACTATTTTGAAGGAAGCTGGCAAATAAGGTAGTCATCCCTTTGAGCAATTGCTAAGATACTTTTTTTTTAATAATTTAGAAAGGCTTTAATGCATCTTTTATATTTTCCTATTATATTGCTACCAGGATTCTTCTCAGTTCTTCCAAAGACTTTGTTCAAAGACAGTACTAATTTAGTGTGTGACCAAGGAGGAAGAGGATTACATGTACTGGAAAATACGTTGCATTCAGGGCTAAATAAATAGGTTGTCTTCAAGGTCCTTATTTCAAATATGCTTTATGCACTTCATGATTGTGAGATTGTATTAATTTATATATAACTACATACAGAAAATGACTAAATATATTTCAAATTTAATCTGAACAAACTAATTTCTTTCTGTAATCTGAAGTCCCTTTAACAAAAGACTCAGAAAAAGGAGACGATCCGCATGGTCTTCCCATGGGCAGTAGTTTACATGTGTCAATTTAGTTCTAGATTTTCAATTTACTCTGAATTAACTGTGACAAATCTCCAAATTTTTTCATGCAGGCTCATTAATTATTGGAAGACCTGACATCACTTAAGAGCAAGGACCCCCACTTCATCTATAAACAACACGAACAAGCTAAGGTATCACTAGAAACTATAATAGTAATTTCCACTGCTGGCTGCAGAGCGGAGGGGCAAAATATAGCCGGACTCTTTGAAAGAACTTTAGAAAAAGATCCCTGCATTCCATTAACAGCCTGATAGAAAACATTTAATGAAAGAGGTGAGAATTCTTGTTCCCATTGCTCAGATGCTAATAGCAGCATGACGATGTGCTGCCATCAGCAGCAGGAACTCAGCCAGGCTATTAAGTGCTGTAGCTGGCAGCATTACTTACATTTTGCAGCTGGACTTGGCTTTGTGCCATACACTCTGACTTTGCCATCATGCTGGAAGCATTTAGGCTGTAGGTTTTCCTATTCTGTGTTTCTTTCAGCTGTTCATGAATTTGCTTTGTTTGTTTCCTGCAGAGAGAAATAAAAATCATGTAAGAAAGAGCTAACTTGATCTTCTACTATAGACATGATATTTTTATAGCCATAGCTCCCTTTGTTCAAAACTTCACTGTATTAGATGAGCCAGCTGAGTTAATTCACTAGTGTCTAATATTTCAATGCAGTGGTTGCATTTTGGCGAGGAAAAAAAAAGCGCTCCTCTGTTTTAAAATATCTTCTATTCTCAGATTACCATAATAGCATGCTAGTTATTTTAATGCATAATTCTGTAAGATCATTTATCACATATTTAACAATAGCTTGCAAGTAGGTCTGAATAATAAAAAAGCATTTTACTTTCATTTGAAAAAAAAGTTTTTGGCAAATAAAACAAGCATTAACCCCTGCTGGCTATAAAAATGGATGAAAAATCAAAGATTTCTGCTAGTTGATTAGGCTTCACCCATCACCCAGTATCTGGTATAGAGCAGCTTTTCCTTACATGCTTAAACCTGGAAAAAAGCATCAGTGTGGCCTCTGAGGCTGTATTTTTGACATATTACACTAAGATCCACAATGTCAGCACTAGGAAAACTACTAGATGAATCAACTTGTATCATCCAGGAGATAACTGCAATTGTTAATAAAGACTTTCTATTTCTGTTGCACTATACTGACAAACTGAGTTTTAAGTTCTGAACATGATAGAGCATTTGAGACAACAAACTTTAAATATTACTTTTATCTTCTGCAAACAGATGTCTCAGCTGGGCAAAAACTGTTAGCAAAATATATTTAAGGTCCTTTTATCACTTTTTGATAAGCTACATTGTCTGGGACTATCCATTTTAAATGAGCATGAAAAATAACTTCACAATACCACTTTAATTCTTTCTTTCCTTCCCTTCTTCCTTTTTCTCCCTAGCAGATGCATCTCCGTCAGTGAACCTACGAGAGTCCTGGAAACCATCCAACAAGGTCAAGGACTTGCCAGCAGCAGCAGCATTTTGTTATGCCACCAGCAGCTTTTGGACAGCAATGGGTGTGGAGCCAAATTTCGGAAGGAAATGATTTCAGAGAAATGCCAATAAAAAAGAAAGAAAATACCACCTTTCTATACTGAAATTGAAATTTTAGTGAAGAAGATTTAGCAACATTTTGAAAAATTTCTGGTGGTTTGGCTGCTGAAGGTTTTGTGACATTGTCAAGTCTGACAGCATCTTACTTGAGCCAAGCCAGTGAATTTGACACTGAATGAATATTAAAAAAATTTTAATTTCTTCTTCACAGTGGAGTCTGCACCTATGGCAAGAAAGCATAAGAAGCCAGAGGAAATTTACTTACTTATGTGGTCAGTATGGGAGACTGTGAGAAAGTACAAGTTCCCTCAATATGAAAAAGAGTGATGAAAATTATCACAGTTCAGATATTCAATTTTAATAATATAATTTTAATATATTAAAATAAATATAGGGAATTTCCTCTGCCTTTAGTTTTAGTTCTTTAGTTTTGATTCAGCATGTCACAATGTAAGCATTTGCTTCAATTCAACAAACCTTAAGTACCTGCTTAGAAGAAGTATTTGTTATAGCATGTTTTCTGAATAGAGGTCATAAACTATAATAAATCTTGGACTCCATACATATGTCTTAGGCTTTCTATTTATGTCCTATTTTGAAACAGCATGGCAAATGAAAAAGAACAAATTTACGTTGTAATCAGGTTACAAATATGAGTAGCATGTTTTAAGTATAGCTAAGAGCTCATAATTAGTAAAAATTATGAATAGGGGTGTGTGAAGATATAATTTCTCAAGCACAAAAACTTCTTAAAACTTTCAAAGTTCTTCCTTAACCAAAACCTCTGAAGTTATTATTGGAATAATTTGAATAGATATGTAATCTGAAATATTATAATGTCAATTAAATTGGTTAGTTGATTCTGAAACATCTCTTTTAAAAACATTTTTGATATCTACTAATTTTTGAAACCAATGAAATTGAACCATGTAATTTGTAAAACATCAAAACGAGCTCTTTAGCTTCTAATAAAATTCCAGGGGAGATCCATAAAAGCAACGCTAGAGTTTGTATGAATAACTCTTTCCTGAACAGCTAAATTACATACACTGAGGAAATAAGCATATCTATTCATATGTCCTTTGGGAAAGTCAGCCACCTGCATGTTGGTCTCCAGAATAGTTATGGAACGTTCAGGGGTTTTTGACTGGAGACTTCGCATAAGGTACAAACAATGATAGTGAAATGCGATCACAGCATCAGACTTTGGGAATCCTATACATATAAAATTATTACTATTTAATCAGACAAATGACAAAATAATTTTTGGAACTCTAATTTGGAGTCATTTAGAAAACCTGGGTTGAGAGTTTTTTCTAATTTTTATGGAATATTCACCTCTACTACTGCAATGCTTAACATTACAATTGATATTCCTAAAGGTAATTTCCCGAGAAAAACAAACTAATCATTAATTTCTTTTTATGTTCATGCAACCTAACATCAATATTAGGTTTTTGCATATTCATTTTGCCAAAATATAGGACATACTGCTATAAAACTAGAAACTATTAATAATTCAAAGTTACTTGCTGATTAATAAATTTATCTTATAATTTTTGTTTTCAAAAAAAATGGGCCTTATGAGTTCTACTATAGAGTTATTTAGCAATGAAGTGTTGTTACTTCAGCAAGATATAAAGTCACTAGTCATTTATAAAAGTCTAAGCTGTAAAGGGCAGCCCGTTACCGTACTCTTTGTCTGTTGCTAAGACTTTCAGCACTTTCTTAATTAACCTAAAAGGAATAATTGTAAGGGCATACAGTTTAATTATAGTCCTAAACTTCTTCAGATTGATTCTATTTTAAAGGACTTTTAATGCAATGGTGTATAGAGAAGTGCCTATTTCTAGCAGATGGTATTACAGAATTGTCAGACTAAGAAAGTGAGGGTCACTGTCTTGGAAAATTTTTCTTAACAGGTGCACTATTCAGAGTTTCTGTATCTGTTAGCAATATTTTAAATTTTTTATGCGTTGAATGAAACCCAAGGATTATCTCCCATGCAGGAGGAATGCTTTGATAACTCTTAAACATAGTCAGGATACATATGCCTGACAAAGAAGCTCCTGAAAATCTGCTGACTAAAAGCTAACACATGATAAACATTGAGGCACTTTAAATTTGTTGGGCTTTCTACCCTTAAGACACTGGCCAGTGTCACACTAACAATACTATTTTATATGGCCTCTATGAGACCCAGTTAAGACACTCTTATTTACTTTTTCTGAATAGCCAGATGGAGCCACAGCCAGGGTATTAGGGATTGATTAGTATCTTACCATCACTCTATTCATATATTGTCTAAGTCCTCCTGAATGAACTAGAGGTGCTTGTTTACTCGTAACTCTTCAGACTCCAGTTCCCAGAATCTGGCATAAGCACACTTCAGCTCTTCCCAGTAACTCTCAACTATCATATTTATAGTGCAGATAAAATCCCAAACCCAACAATCCCACCTCCTCCTGAGTTATGACAAACTATTGTCCTGTGAGTTCATCTTTGAAGTGTTATTTCCACTCATTATGGACAAAACCCTCCTCACCACCTCATCAAAGTCATGGCATTTTGAAGGCTGTTCCAGCCCAGCTCTCCACCACTCTCTACAACAGTGCAAAACCAAGAGAAGTACACGTGAATAACAGAGAGGCATTTTATTCACAATATGCTCAGTCACTGAGTGCCTGTTCTTTCTTCTGACAATCTCATTTTGCCTTTCCTGAATCTCTCTTCATCAGCGAAACCCCCAAGCCTTTCCAGGAAGATTATCTCTCATTCTTCCTTCTGCAGATCTAAAAATGCTTAAAAAAATACTTCTAATGCAGTACCAAAACGTCTGTCTCTGTTCACAAATTATACTCCAACAAAGAAATTTGCAGAGAGGAACTGTCCTGCCAGTCTGTCCTTCTCAGGTGGCATCACTGTCATACTGGATGTCAAAAAAAACAATTGAACAAAATCTCTCAAGAGATTAGAATAGGTAGGAGTGTTTAGCAAAAGAACATGAATCAACTCAAATCTCCACTCCAGTCATGCGCAAACTACCCCTGATGTTTGAAGGGAAGAAAAAGGAGGAAAAAAGACCTGGTGACTTTTTCAGCATCTTTTCTGTTTTTTTTTTTTCTTCCTGATAGAAATGTCAATTTTTTTTTTTTTTTAAATAGAAAGCAGTCCTCATGAGAATTCCTAGCCACAAAAATAATTTCTAGAAAGGGGGATTCAGATAAGCATCCAAACTTTTAAATTGCGGAAACCTCTACATTTTTGATGCTGGGCCACCATGACTGGCCTCATGCAGGTACTTTTTATATTGATATGTGTTCTCTCCTTAGCTCCAGTTGGAACAGGAATGCAGGATGACAACCATACAGAACATAATTATAGATACACTGGCAATGGCAAGCATGTCAAGTAATTGCTATGAGGTTTTTGCAACTCAAATTACACACATAACAATAAATACTATTAAATTATGTTCAGTTGGGAAGATAAAAGCAAAGAGTGGACAGTATTTCACTTGATTCCACCATACTTAGATCAAAATGCTTCTGTGTTACAGATACTTATTATGCATCTATATCGACAGTTTACAACTATTACCTACAGGTTGCAAATATCTGCAGAGAGCTTGTTTCTTTCTGCATTTGTAACTACTTTTGATTTTGGCATAAAGAAATACAAGGGACATTCAGGGATATGAAATGAAATGCGAAAAGGAAATGGTATGTTTAAACTGTCATTTTCAAAAGAGGAAAGTGATTATTGCAGTGATAGTAAAAGACACTAAATTATTGCTGTCAAATAAAAAAAAGACCTGGAAATGACACAATCTACCCTTTCCTGATATCAGAAAATAGAAAGAACTGCACATATTACTCCTGTTTACTTTTGGGGGGACTTAGTGTAGCCACGGGGAACTGTTCTAGCCTGACCAGAGAAAACAATAGCTTCAAAAGGAGGAGAGAAACTGAAGAACTCTANGACGAAGCTGATAAGCAACTGGAGATTCACATGCTCAATTCATCATCAGCTTCTTAAGTATCATATTTTATTTTTATTATTTCAACTACTTTTCTAGTTCAAAGTGCTAACATGCTAAATAGATTGTTATTTTTTTAAGATCACTTTCTCCAAACATTGAACATGAAAACCAGTATTTACGTTCACATATTTCAGACAGAAAGCCAACATGTAGGATTATCAAAGCACAGTTCAAGCACTGTACACTGACAAACCTACANTAAATAACAAACATGCCAGACGAAGGCTCTTACTTTGCTTTGAAGTAGAACGCTGCACAAAGCATGCCCACTACGACTATGCCAAAGACGATACAGGAAATAGACAGCACCTGGCGCTGGTACACCTCTTCGCTCTCTGTGAACAGCAAAAGTGAGAATTATGAAAGCATCAGAAAACAGTATTTGTGAAAAGTGGATTTCAGCACATCATGGTTTCACTAACAATGGACAGATACAAGAGGTTTGGAGGTCTGGGTCGGCCAGTTCCTCGACAGAATGGATGCTTCTCTGAACCTCTCATCTAGATAAGGTTCACAGAGTTGTGGCCTCCTAGAAAAGGTTTAGAAAATGGCTCCAATACACACTGAGAGATATATAGTAATGAAAATCAGGAGAGTTTGATATTTTCTCTGTCCTACATGTTATTTTTCAGCTCTTTTAACAAAGATTTTACTGTTAACAGGATAAAGAGCCCTACAGCTATAGAGTTTTTCTGGCTTAAGGAAAGATCCACAGGAGCTCTCACAATGACCCACAAAAATCAGAGTTCTTTTTCAGCTATCCCAAAATGTCAGGATTTTTTTTTGAGTGGTGATTACAATGACTTACTCCCATGTAATTTCCTGTACTTGAAGCTTATGTACAACATACCACAGTAAAAAATTAATTCAATGAACTTGGATGGAATTCAATGAATACTTTGCTGCAATGCATGAGATATTCCTTTGATAGCAGTCTATTTAAAAAAAAAAAATTTCCTTTAAAAATTCATAAT